>JARYGA010021968.1:0-143495 GCA_030545235.1 Helianthus tuberosus
TATCCTATGGTGAATGGGGTAACAGGAAAAGCTACCCATGTCTCAGAGATATAGTCACTCAAAGCAGTGGGATCAAAGGATTTGAAAATGGTGTTCGCCGGGAAACAATAGCGAATTCTATCAATTTGTGGATCGGTGAAACAACAGCGTTCTTTTGCGGAATCTTTGATGATCCCTTGGGTCTTTAAGGGGCTGTTCTTCTTGTGATCCTTGCCCGGTGAGCTTCGGAGCATCATTTTTGACGAGATGATTGTAAAGAAAGAAAAGCAGAGTAAGAGAAGGAAGAAAAGGAAAAGAGAATACCTGAATAAGTCTTCTGATGAGGATTTAAAGAGGAAACGCTCGGATTTAAATGCCCTTTCGCTCTTATCTCTAACTGCCATTTATAATGATGATTTTGTAGGATAAGTCACCTCAGTGACGTCAGGATTCCAACAGCTAGTTCGATCTTAACGGCTATATATCCGTTAGTTTGTTACGGATAAGATCGACAAAATACAACTCATTTATTTACAATATTACTCCTTATATTTTGGGGGCAATTGTTAGGGGAGGATTTCTTAATGATCTGTGATCCTCAAGTGTTATCCTGTTTGGTGATCCTTACTTCTGTGACAATTAGTGATCCTCAGAAGTACTTCAGGATCAGGATCATGGATCATCCTAAGGATCCTTATACTAATGATTGTTCACTTTGAATTCGGTATTGTTTTGCAGGAGTACCGGCTTGGACTTGGTCATGGCGATATTCCTGGAGCTTATTCCCTTCAATTCTGCACGTGCTTGACCATTGTGAACGTTATGGAGAACGTGGGGAGAAGGCACGAAATGCGGACAGTTAGTTAAGCTAGATATTTTCTAATTTTAAGGGGGTAGCGAGCTAATTTTTAGAACACTTGGCTATTTTTGGCTACACACACTCGTACAACTACACTCACCAGCTCTCGGCAAAACACTTAGCATTTTTTCACACATTTCTACACAATACACTATGGTGATCCTTGTACTTAGCTCGCTATCATCCGAAGTTGTAAAAGGATTATTGTTTAATTTGAGTTGGTGATCGGTAGTTTCCATCACCCGAGGTTTTTTATGCCGGAGATCATTCATTGATCAAGGGCTTTTTCCTCGTATAAATCTTTGTGTCTCCTGTGCAATTCATTTCTGAGTGATCCTCATTGTTGTTTACCAATTCAAGCATCATACCCCGTAACAGAGAGTTTGGTTGCATCATCCTCGTCTGATTTTTGACCAAAACAACGACGATTCCTCATACATTATTAGGGTTTGGTATAAATAATCAAGAAACTTAATCATTAACCCTAATTACGAATTGGAGACATCAGGAGGCGATCTTGGAGCATTCTTGGGCGATTTTTAAAGGTTTTGAAGCTTACGAATCGGTGGTACGAGTTCGGGACGAAGGATCGAAGACTATACGGGATTTCAAGTTCTTTGTTTTTGATTTTTCTCCCAAAACTTGTTATAATGAATTCGTGTTTGATTATCTTTGATTTGCTTTCGTTTACTGACATGCTTGGCTAAATTTGTAAACCACCTAGACTTAGTTGAATGGATTGAATAAAGTTTTTACCTTTTTCGTTATTTGCATGAATGTTACGGATTAATTGTGTTTAGTAAAGAGTTTATTTTATTGATTTGATGCATATGCGTACTTTATTTTGGTTTATTATTGTCATTTGATTTGTATGATTCTTAGTGACTGTCTTTATCACAACATAGAGTCATACTAGGGTTTTAGATTTTGGTGAGTGTCTATATCACGTAAGAAATCTTAACTCTTTAGGGAGAATCGGCTGATAACCCCAAGAAGTAACTGTTAGTAATTTGCTAGGTTTTAGTGTTCTGCTAGTCCTAATACCTGGAAAGTGAGGGGCTATTTATAGGTCTTACCCGACGACTTGCTTTAGACAGTACTTGGAAAAGGTCATGAATTTAGTTGCCCTGTCGGTTTATTAGTCTATCAAGTCAAGTTTAATAATCTAAAATACCCTAGATTTATGTCTGGAAAAGAGTAGGTCAACATTAGGGTACTTACACAATAATTAGACAACTGGAAAGACATCTAATAACCGGTAGGATTAACGGCCTAGGTAACGCCATAAGTTTCACCTCGAGAAGGGTTGAGGGGCTTAGTTGGTGTTTAATAGGTTTACTACTATAAGATCCCGGTTCCATAGTTGATGCATTTAACTTCATCCGTAATTCTTTAAAAGCAATCCAGGATTCTAGTCTAGGTGGTCATGTTTCTCATATAAGAATCGTCTTTGCTCTCTTTCGTATTTAGTCTAGTTCTTAGATAATTAATTAGTTTAAATAGATTTCTTTAAATTTTCCGTAACCCCCCCCCCCCCAAAACAATTAAACATTTTAAGTCGTGTCTGTCAGTGTCTATTAGAGTTTAGTTTACGTGATATATAGAGTCTCGTGGTTCGATATCCCGACTTCCTAGGTTATACTACATTGATGGGTACACTTGCCGATTGTGTGGTTTTAGGTCGAGTCTAGAATTAAAGCTTTATAGTGTCTACCATAGAGAGTCTAATTTAGTTTATTTTAATAGTCTATTTAGCACACATCAGGCAGCTGCCGGCATGACTGTAATTTTACACTGGGGGCAAATTTGTAATTTAACCAAGAAAACAAACAAAAATGATCGAGAAAAAGTAAATTGGCGAGTGAGACCAGGGATCTCTCGGAACAAGAGTTGGGGCTTAGGACTGAGTGCAAGGCATTTATATTGGAATGTGACCGTCAAAAAATGATGGATTTAAAGCAAAAGGCTAGGGTAAAGTGGGTTACGGACGAGGATGAGAACGCGGCATATTTCCATAGTGTAGTGAATGCAAATACTAGCAACAATCGGATTAATGGCTTACTGATAGACGGCGATTGGGTGACTTCCCCTCCTATTATTAAAGACACGGTATGTTCGTTCTTCACAAATAAGTTCATTGAACCGATGGAGTCAAGACCGCCACTTGTGTGTCCCAACTTAGCAACATTATCGGATGATGAGGCGACAAGGTTGGTTGGTCCGTTTTCTGGTGAGGAGTTGAAAAGGGTGGTATGGGATTGTGCAGGGGATATGGCGCCAGGGCCGGACGACATCAACTTTAGATTCTTAAAAAGGAGTTGGGGTTTTCTTGAGGTAGACTTCCTAAAGTTGCTTGACGAGTTTTTTCACAAGGCGTCAATAAATCAAGGGTGTGCATCGTCCTTTTTTACGCTAATTCCCAAATGCAACGACCCGACCGGCCTTTCGAATTATAGACCAATAAGCCTAATCGGGTGTGTGAACAAAGTTATATCCAAGGTCTTAGCAAATCGTTTAAAAGGGTTGGTCAAGAACATAATATCCGAGGAGCAAACAGCTTTCTTGACGGATAGGAATATATTAGATGGTCCGTTAATGTTGAATGAAGTAATTGCGTGGATGAAAAGTTGCAAGAAGGAATGTAGGTTTTTCAAAGTGGACATAGAAAAGGCATTTGATTCTCTAAATTGGGAGTTCCTTGATTCAATTTTGCATCAAATGAATTTTCCGGTGCTTTGGAGGAAATGGATAAGTGCCCTGGTAACTTCTACCCAGGCATCGGTCCTGGTGAATGGCGCCCCCACACAAGAGTTTAGTTGCTATAGAGGTCTTTGACGAGGGGATCCTCTATCACCATTCTTGTTCATTATTGCCATGGTGGCACTAACGGGGGTTCTTAAAAAACATGTGATGTTGGGTTTTTTCAAAGGGATTCGGTGTACAAATAATGGGCCGCTCCTGTCCCACTTTTTGTATGCGGATGACGTGGTATTCTTAGGTGAATGGTCGGAGTCAAATGCCCGAAACTTAAATTGGATACTCCGGCGTTTCTATTTATCCTCGGGTCTTCGGGTTAATCTTGCAAAAAGTAGTGTGTACGGTGTAGGTGTTGATGGTGTCCGGGTTCAACAAATGGCGGATATCCTAAGGTGTAGAGTTGGTAACTTTTCGTTTAAGCACTTGGGACTTCAAGTCGGAGCAAACATGAACTTGGTGAAACATTGGAAGCCGGTTGTGGATGTCTTCAACAAAAGATTGTCGGCATGGAAAGCTAAGTCATTGTCGTCCAGGGGGAAAGTAACCTTAGTAAAGTCAGTTTTAAATTCGCTCCCCACATACTATTTTTCTCTATATCGGGCTCCTTTAGCGGTCATTGCCCAATTGGAGAGAATTAGAAGGGAGTTTTTGTGGGCTACTTGTCCGGATCAAACAAAAATAAATTGAGTAGCATGGGAGAATGTTATGGCTCCAATTGAGAGAAGAGGGTTGGGTATTGGATCGCTAAGGAAATGAATCTTGCCATGTTGGCAAAATGGTGGTGGAGGTTCAAATGTGAAAGGGATAATCTCTGGAGAAGGGTTATTTGGTGTATGCATCATAGTTCTCGGAAATGGAATTTCATCCCTAGAAAGCTACATATTGGTGGTAACTGGAAGCATATAATAAGGGCAGCTCAGGATATGGCATAGAACGGGTCAGATTTGGAATCTTTTTTCAGGAGTATTCCTGGAAATGGGTCAAACATCTCATTTTGGAAGGAGAGATGGCTGGATGATAGGCCTCTTTGTGATAAATTTCCTCAGTTATTTGCTCTAAAAGCTGTCAAAGGGGCTGTGATTGCAGATCGGATTACAACCATTCACGATCTCCATGGCCTGAAGTTTCAGTGGTCATGAGAACCTGGTTCAATTGATGAAAAGTACCAGCTGGAGGAACTAGTGTCAACATTAATGCAGGTCTGTTTAGGGCCGGTTGAAGATAGATGGGAGTGGTCATTGGATCCGTCTGGGAGTTTTTCTAGTTCGAAGCCTTCGAGACCGGCTGCAGCAAACCCGATTCCATGACCGAGGGGCATAATTTTTATGGAATAATTGGACACCGCTGAAGGTAAATTTTGTAACATGGAGATTGTCCCTAAATCGTTTGCCAACCCTGGTGGAATTAGCAAAAAGAAATGTGCAAGTGGGTTCGTTGAGATGCAAATTTTGCGGAGTAGAAGATGAAACCGCAGACCATCTGTTTGCGGGCTGCAACACTGCTCAAGAAGTCTGGGATTTCATCTCGGCCTGGTGCAGAATAAGTGCCTTGTTTGTGTTTTCAGCGAACGATGTGGTGGATATTTGGAAGCATGTCCGAGGCAACCGGATGTGGAAGAAATTGGTAAACGCGGTTACTCAGATTGCAGTATGGTGCGTTTGGAAGTTTCGGAATGATATTACGTTCAACTGCAAAGTGCGGCCTTTGGCGAGCATAAAATAGGAGGTTAGGCAGTTGGGTTTTCTCTGGATACGGAATCGAGCTAAAGGGCAGACAATCACATCATAATTTTGTAATTGTTTGTTTTGTATCTGGTGAACTGATGTAATGAGGTGTTTGGACTAACGTCTTCTGTTAGTCCTATTGAATAATAAATGTTTGTTGGCCTTTAAAAAAAAAGTTGAGGGAAAAATCGTAACTTGGCTGTGAGAAAAAAAAAACTAATGGCAAAACTGTAAATTTAAACGGCGCAAAATCGTAAGTTTGAACCGACGGCAAAATTGGAATTTTTAGCTAAGAGCAAAAGCGTAAATTTATTTTTAAGTGGGGGTAAAAACATAATTTTGAATCGATGGCAAAATCGTATTTGTAATGGAAAAAACTAATGGAAAAAATGTAAATTTAAACGGGGGCAAAATCGTAATTTTGATCCTCGGGTAAAATCGTAATTTTTAACTAGGAGCAAAATCGTAAATTTATTTTTAAGTGGGGGGTAAAATCATAATTTTGCACTAATGGCAAAATCGTAACTTTAAAGCGGGATAAAATCGTAAATTTATTGGGCCAATAGGAGAGTGGTAGGCAGCTGCATGGCACTATTCCATTTGCCGCCCTGATGAGCCAATAGATGGCCACCACCGCCCATTTCACCCAATAGGTGAAAACCACTATTACCCTCCATTGAATTTGTATATGTTGAATAATGAGTAATAATTAGATGTATATTTTATTTTTTAATGCCAATGAATTTATATACGCAATAAGAAAGGGGGCTTCTAGCTAGAAGCCAAAAAGATAAGAAAAATTTACGAAAATAGCAAAGAATAAGTTTAACTTACCAAAATGGCCACCTCATGCGTCGGTGGAGCAGGGCATCACTGATTACGAGATAGCTTACGCGTTTGCAGGGCTCATTCACGCGTCCGTCAATGTAAAAAAATATACCATGTACATGACTACGTGATTTTTCAATACCGATTACGTGATTACACATTCAATATGATTTGTTATAACTAATGTTAATACAGTTATACTTATTACGTGATTACACATTAAACAATAAGAACTTGATTGTTTATACTTTATTACGTGGTTAAATCTCAAATATACGACATTTTGTTGTTATTATAGGTTGGTTTGGCTAATGTTTTGTATATAATTTATCCTTAGTACGTGGTTATAACTGAAATATTTAGTACTCTATATGAAATATTATGTATCACATGTTTTGTTTTTACGTAATTACCTAATCACTCAGTAAGGTTTCACATAAATACTATTATGAAATCATGTAATCACGAAATTAGTATTTAAAATCATATAGTCACGTAATAATACATAGTCAACTATTGTTACGTAATTACGTAATCACTTAGCGGGGTTTCACATAAAATTCTATAATGAAATCAAGTAATCACGTAATGGGTATTCAAAATTACATAGTCACTTACTGGGTATTCAAAATCACGTAATCACGTAATGGGTATTCAAAATCCTGCAATTTTTTTTAAGAAAAATGTAGCACTAAGCTGCTCGAATTAAAGAAAATGAAATGCTCGTTAATATGACATAATTTTTATAAAAAAATATTAACGTATGAAAAAGTTATAGCCGTTTGAAAATCAAGGGGAATGTGAGTTTATGAGTCAACAATATTAGATTTTTCTAATTTACCTCTTTTTCACACTTGTTTTCTTGTTTTTAATTATGTAAATTCTATATTTGAGCACCACTTAATCTCAATCATTAATCTTGCAAATAAAAGGTCAAACTTCTCTACTACACTTCGGATACTTTTTCCGTTGAACAATGCTATACTATAAGGGTGTAGGGAGTGGTTAGACACTTTGAATAGGTAAACTCCTGAATCACCCAATCAAACAGTGCCACGCCATTTTACCTATTTTGTTTACATATTGCTCAAAAACGTTGACGGTGGTTAGACACTTTGAAATAGGTAAACTATTTTTTTTGAATATGTGATTGGTTGAGAAAGCATGGACCCAACCACACACCCCTCTCTCTCCCTTTCCCTCCCTCTCACCGAATCGGTAAGCACTCACCAAAACAAACCCTCAATTCGGTAAAGGATCTCGGGTAAGCACTCACCAAAACAAACCCTCAATTTGGTAAAGGATCTCGATAAACAATGTTGGCATTGGAGTTGGGATCGGTACCGCATGGGTTTATCGACCCACTCCGTATCCCCTAACATAATCTCAATTAGTGAGTGACACACCGAATGATGTTAGTGAGATATCATATATTCAATACAAAAGAAACGTGGACAATAGATTTCGACGTTTATGTGACATAACTACATCCTACTTTTCAGAAAAGAATGTTACTTTTCAAACACTAGTATATGGTTTAGTTGAGACATATAAAACGGTTAAAACTAATAACTCCACTATAATTCTAACTTTTATTATATGCATCAAACATTATGTATACATGCATCATACGCTTGTTACGATTCCTTACTTAATATTATTACATATAAAACAGACATATATACATGTTACATATAAACTTATTTATCTATATTAAAAAAAAAAACCATGTTGTCAAATCCATTAAAACATGAAAAAGAAAATATTAAATTCCAACTGTGAACTTATCAAGAATTAAGAGAAGAGGTGGGACCTAGCCATGAGGGAATGATGTGTATCTGACTAGGAGTAATCTCAATTACACGAAACTAGAAGACTCGATAACATTAACAAATAATTATATATTTTTTTTCTTATGTACTACTTATAAAAATAATTATATCTTTTTTTTTCTTATGTACTACTTATAAAGTTATATATTGGGCATTTTTCTTATGTACTACTTATAAAGTTATATATTGGGCAGAACATTAAGTTTTGATAATTAATTAAAAATAAAAATTAATATTTCCTTTTAATAATAGTTATTGTTAAGAAACAAATAACCTAGTTCGTCTCTTAGCAAACATTAAACAAATTCCAATATTACTATAGTACAATGTACACGTCATAATGTACTTGAAAGTGGTCAATTTTCGAGTCGAGTCTCATTAGAAGTAGTGTCTCTACTCTTTGGTATATAGGTATGATTTGTTTAAATTTCACTTTCCTTAAACTCTATCAATAACGAGATTTTACTAGGTATGATTGTTTACTTTACTACTATAAACTTTCCTTAAACTTTATCAATAACGAGATTTTACTAGGTATGATTGTTTACTTTACTACTATTTAAATTAATGAAAATAAGAGACTTACCTATAAATTAATTGCGTCAAGAAAATTATCACGGTATGTCTTTTTATTGTTGAAGCAATGTTTTGAGTAAGTTGAATCTGACATGTATTATAGTTGAAAAGTAGTGGAATCAAAATTCGAACTTCAGACATTTGTTAGGGTGTCCAGTGTGGGTGCGGCAAAGGCTGTTGCCGCGTGGCAAACACCGCCGCCGACCCTTTGCCGCTGCGGTTTCTTTGCTGAATCGGTGAGGTCTTGCCGTGCGGTGAAGGGAGGGTATGAGAGAGAGAGAGTAGTGTGGGGTGGGGTTCATTCCAATCTCAACCAAGTGTCTAACTATTGCCAACACTTTTTAGCATAGTTTACCACTTTGACATGACACACTCTCATTGGTTGATTTTTTAGTTTGCCACTCTCAAGTGTTTAAACACTCCTTACACCCTTAGGCTGATCGGTGTGAAGTGACGCCTCCACCACATAGGCTGGCAAAGGCGCCAAACATCGCCCCATCCTAGTTATTCCAGGGTGTCTTTGTTGCAATCGTGGGGGCCACCATGATTGAGCCAATCATATTGCTTTTTTTTTTCCTAACTTTAGCTAAATCACACCATGAATGTTAAAGCATGGGTTAGTTAAACCCATTGTCTACATAACGTAGATGTGGTGCTTTAACAAGCATGGGAACTTTATTCTTTTTTTTTTTTTTTGAACGGCAAATTTGGATCACTGACGGACAACTGGAGTATCATCGTGCCATCAGCGGAACCACCCGATCATATCCATCTCCACTAGGCATAATGCCTATACACCAATTCAGGAGGAAATCCAATAAATATGGGAAAAACCCCCTTGTGTGAATCGAACCCAGGACCTATTGGTCCCAAAGTCTTATCCCACCCCCAATATACCACTAGGCTATAAAGCCATGGACATGAGAACTTTATTCTACACCACCCAACCTTATAGCGTAATTTAACGCTTAACAATGCACCACCCACCCCTCGAAGGCTACAATAAATGTTGTTTTGTTTTTTTAGGCTATAGTGGTACTTCAATTATATTGTTTCTATTATTAAGTTTCTCTTTCACTATTTTTGTTATCCAAATATGGTCCATATATACACGTCTTATGGGCCCAATGCACTTTTTAAAGTGTTATTTTCAAAATTATTTTAATTACATTCGAGATTATTACTAAAAGTTTGCATACTAATGTGACAATTGTCAAATTTGCATGTATTCGTACAATGATTAGACAATGATTAGTGCTTAATGACTGTGCTGAATTTCAATTTATGACATGAACTGCTTTCTGATTATTGTCATATACATACATGTGCATCATATATTGCAAACGACATATCATTATTGCATGAAACATTTATTGATTCAAATGATACACGGAACAAGGTTAGCACAGTTATCAGATAAATCAGAAAAATGCTGACGGAGTCCAGTACATAGACAGACAGGGTATTGAGACACAAAATGTGCCAGAAACCAAAAGTTGCACTAGTATAGTGTGTAGGAAAGTAAGGATCATAAAACTGACTTCCTACTGATAGTTTAAGTGCCGGAAAATGCCTAAAACTCACACAAACTGCAGAATTCAGCAAAAATCAGCATTTAAATAACTAAATATCATGCAAAAATATGGTTAAATGGTCCAGGATGTTTTCCTAAGTGTATGGAATCAAAACTGTCACAAAAAGGTAACATAAAGCACACTAAACTGCGTAGTTTAGCACCTTAACAAACCAGTAACCAACCGAACAACTGGACACTATCCGAAACACCAAATTTTCACTAGAAGCATTGTTTTGACATTTTCAAGCTAGTTATGGTCCCCGAACATCATAACATAATATATAAACACCTAATAACTAAATAACCTAACTAAACACTTAGATTTTAACCATATAAACTAACTTACCATTACAACCTAGCCTAGACCCCCCCCCCCCTCTATTCTCGGCCAACATAGTGGCCCACATGAGGATTTTATTTGTTTATTTTATAAGATTGAGTCTCCACTTTTATAACATAATACACACTAGATTTTAACATGTTGGTGAATGATATAAGTAACCTTAAGGACCATAACTCATCATTCTCTAACAACACAACACTTGAAGCTCTCTCCCTCTCCCTCTTCTACCTTCGACCGAACACAACCACCCACACAACCACCATCATCTTTCACTCTTCATCCATTCTATACATATACAAAGGTGTAAGAAGCACTATAAGGAAGCTAGGAACTCTTGGAAGTTGAAGGACCACTCATACAAGCTTTTATCCACCTCTTCTTCATCTTGTGATCATCCCTAGCCTTGAGCTAGTAGTAAGATCATCTACACTCTAGTTTACATCTTCTTAAGTTGGTTAAAAGATGGTATAAGTTGTTAATCTTGAAGAACACTATGAATCAAGAACATGAAACTTGACATAAAGACTAAAATCATAAGAAATCATGTTGTTTAAGTGTTGTTATGTTTGTTGATTGAAGATTGATTGTGTTTATGATGTCAAACATCATATGATCTTGCTAGATGGTGATTAAAGACATAATCTAGCAAGATGAGAGGATGATTATGTTAAGATCAAAGTAATCATCCATATGTGAATCATGAACTTGAAGTGAAAACTGTTTTTCTTGCAAAATGATGATCAAAGTAAACATAAAGTCTTGTAAACCTATGATTTTGAGAATGATATTTCAAGAAACCAAGTTAAAAATACAGGATTTACATAAGCTTGGTTCTTAAAGAAATTAACCATATTTTTAGTGGTTAATCAAGTGTAGAAATATATATTTAACAAGAAAAACTCAAGAATAAATATTTTTAGAAAATTTATTTACAAGTTGTAATGAACTAATTTCTCTAATAATGATGTTTTTAAATAAACAACCACACTTTAAAGGGTAACTAGGCTTACTAAACACACTACCAAGTTACTACAATTTTTTATAAACTTTCAAGTTCATGAAGTTGTGTAAATAGCTTGATTTTGGCACCTGGTAAGTGTTGATTGGTTTATTGTTGATTGTGGTGATTCATAAAAGAAAATGATATGCTTTGAAAGCATGGAAACCTCCATTTTTAAGGGGAAACCATGACAAAATTTTTCTAGAAATTTAACAATTAGAAAAAAATATTTTTAAACAAATATTTCCAAGTATATTTTAAACCATGAATTTTCATATAAAGTTTGCCATAGATTTTGTTACAAAAAGTATAAATATTGGAGATTGGTTTTTGTATATAAAAGTGACTAAATATGTATTTAGGAAAATATATATTTAGATGTCACCATGTGTGTGATTATTTGTATATTATGTATATTAGTTATATTATTTTAGGACTTGAAATAATATAACTCACCAAAATACCAAAAATTACAATACAAAATATTACCAAAATTCCAAGAATATGAATACCCAAAATATTGAACAAACTGAACAAGGAACATAACTCACATAAATATTCCAAAAATAAGTTCATAAGTATATTTTGGTAATTGGTATTTTGGACACCAAAAGAACAAAAATATGATTTTTATAATGGTTACAAAAATATATCATATTTTGACAAGAAGAAAATATATTATAGGGTTGTTTCTGGACTTCGTCGCGCCCCACGAATTCAAATGAACGGTCGTGAGCGAATTCAAATGAACGGTCGATGCCCTCTATATATAGGGTTGTTTATGGACTTCGTCGCGCCCCACGAAGCATGTAGCCAAGGGCTACGCGATCCGCAAGGGTGGCTAGGGTAGGCCCTAGCCTTGCTGATTCGACTCGTAGCCTCCACACGCGTCACGACACGTGGTGCCCTAGGGTGCAGCCTGATATTCCATCTATCGCGGCCCGCGTAAGATTCCTAAGGGGTCTTCGGGCCCCGCGACAGCCCATTAAATTTTTTTTATTTTAATTTAATAAAAATAAAAGTATTCGAGGCCTGTTTTCGCATACGGGGTGTATTTTAGGACATATTGGGGTACTTTAATTATTTTTACGGTGTTGAAAATATTTTGAGGGTTGTTATATCCTCCCCACCTTGTTTTAGAGCTCGTCCTCGAGATCTACTGGAACAAGTGTGGATATTTCCTTTGCATTTCTGATTCAAGCTCCCATGTGTATTCTGGTCCTCTTTTGGAGTCCCATTTCACTTTGACTAGAACTAATCTCTTGTGCTTGAGGTTCTTGACTTTCCTGTCTTCAATCTGTAGAGGCCTTTCTACAAATTTTAACTGCTCATTTACTTCTATATCCTTAAGAGGTACTACCAGTGATTCATCAGCTAAGCATTTCTTGAGATTAGATACATAAAACACATCATGTATTCCTGCCATTTCCATTGGCAGTTGTAGCTGATAGCCTACAGGTCCTATTCTTCTAATAATCTCAAAAGGTCCAACATACCTGGGGCTTATCTTTCCCCTTTTGATGAATCTTACCACTCCTTTCCAAGGAGAGACTTTCAATAACACTTTGTCTCTTACCTGAAATTCCAATGGTTTTCGTCTGTTATCAGCATAACTCTTTTGTCGATCACGTGCTGCTTTAAATCGTTCCTTGACTTGAATGATCTTGTCTGTTGTTTCTTGTACTATCTCAGGTCCGGATAGTTGCTTTTCTCCAATTTCTGCCCAACAGACTGGCGTTCGGCACTTTCGTCCATAAAGTGCTTCGAATGGTGCAGCATTGATACTTGTGTGATAATTGTTATTATAAGAAAATTCTATTAACGGTAAGTGATCGTCCAAATTACCTCCGAAATCAATTACACAAGCTCTAAGCATCTCCTCCATTGTCTAAATTATCCTTTCACTTTGTCCGTCCGTTTGAGGATGATAAGCGGTGCTTAGATTCAACTTGGTTCCCATTGCGTTTTGGAAACTTATCCAAAAATGAGAGGTAAAACGACTATCTCTGTCAGAAACAATTGATAAAGGAATTCCATGTAATGAAACTATTTCATTTACATATAATTTAGCTAATTGTTCCATACTGAAATTTTCCTTCATTGGTAGGAAATGAGCAGATTTAGTTAGCCTGTCTACAATCACCCAGATTGTATCATTACCTTTTCTTGTTTTGGGTAATTTGGTAACAAAATCCATTGTTATTAATTCCCATTTCCAAACTGGCATTTCTAACTGCTGCAATAAACCTGAGGGTTTCTGGTGTTCAGCTTTGACTTGTGAACAGGTTAGACACTTTGCAACATATGCTGCTATATCCTTTTTTATTCCTATCCACCAAAATTTCTTTCTTAAATCCTGATACATCTTATCACTTCCAGGATGCATCGTATACTTAGACTTATGGGCTTCTTCTAATATACGGTGGCGTAGGTTTCCTAATTTAGGTATCCATATTCTTTTCTTATGGAATCTCCAAATTTCATATGTTCCTTGTTCTAGTTCCTTAATCATTCCTTTCAATTTTTCAGTATCTTCCTTGATTACTGATTCTTGTGTCTTTCTAATTTGTTCATTTAAATCTACTTGCAGATTTAGTTTAAGTGAACGTACTCTTTTTGGTTTTTCGTGATATTTTCGAATTAAAGCATCGGCTACTACATTTGCTTTTCCTACATGATACTGGATATTACAATCATAATCACTAAGTATCTCCATCCAACGTCTTTCTCTCATATTCAACTCCTTTTGCCCGAAAACATACCTTAAACTCTTATGGTCGGTGAAAATGGTAAACTTACTACCGTAAAGGTAATGTCTCCAAATTTTAAGGGCAAAAATTATGGCTCCTAATTCTAGATCATGGGTTGAATAATTCTCTTCATGATTCTTAAGTTGTCTAGAGGCATAAGCTATAACCTTTTGACGTTGCATTAACACACATCCATAACCTAACTTAGAAGCGTCACAATAGACTATAAAGTCTTCAGTTCCTTCTGGTAACGCTAGTATAGGTGCATTGGTTAGTCTTTGCTTAAGAATTCTAAAGGCTTCTTCTTGTTTTGGTCCCCATTCAAACTTAACGGATTTACAGGTTAACTTAGTTAAGGGAAT
This sequence comes from Helianthus tuberosus, assembly GCA_030545235.1. Taxonomy (NCBI): domain Eukaryota; kingdom Viridiplantae; phylum Streptophyta; class Magnoliopsida; order Asterales; family Asteraceae; genus Helianthus; species Helianthus tuberosus. The sequence continues at coordinate 14,587 of JARYGA010021968.1, forward strand.
GGCTATTCTAGAAAAATCTCGAATAAACCTTCTATAATAACCGGCCAATCCTAAGAAACTTCTAACCTCAGTTGGTGACTCAGGGGTTTTCCATTTGGTAATCGCTTCGATCTTTGTGGGATCTACATGAATTCCTTCATGATTGACTAAATGTCCAAGAAACTGTACCTGTTCTAACCAAAACTTGCTCTTCGAAAACTTAGCATAAAGCTTTTCTTTTGTCAATAAATTTAGAAGTGCATGCAGATGCGCTGCATGTTCCTCTTTACTCTTAAAATAAATAAGAATATCATCTATAAAAACAATTATGAATTTATCCAAATATGGCTTACATTTTCTGTTCATCATGTCCATAAATGAAGCTGGGGCATTGGTTAGACCAAATGGCATGACAGTAAATTCATAATGGCCATACCTTGTTCTGAAAGCGGTCTTAGGAATGTCCTCTTCCTATACCTTTAATTGATCATATCCTGATCGTAAATCGATTTTAGAGAAAAATCGTGCTCCTTGCAACTGATCGAACAGATCATCGATTCTTGGTAATGGATACCGATTCTTAATCGTGACCTTGTTCAATTCACGGTAATCAATGCACATACGCATTGATCCGTCTGTCTTTTTGACGAATAGGATCGGTGCTCCCCATGGCGATGAGCTTGGCTGTATGAATCCTTTTTCCAACAATTCATCGAGCTGTTTCTTCAATTATTGCAGTTCTGCGGGTGCCAAACGGTAAGGTGCTTTGGCAATTGGTGTTGTTCCTGGTAGCAAGTGGATTCTGAATTCAACTTCTGTGTCTGGAGGTTGCCCTGGTAACTCTTCTGGAAATACATCTAAAAATTGGGATACTACTGGAATATCCTTTAATTCTTTTCCTTTAGTGTTAGTGATTATGGAAATCAAATACACTAATGATCCTTTTCTTACATAACTGGATGTTTTCATCACAGAGATGAATTTTGTGGATCTAAAGGGTTTATCTCCTTTAATTGTGATCTTTTCACCCCTTGGTGAATTTAATTGGATTGACTTTTGATCACATAAAATACTGGCCTTATTGGCTATTAACCAATCCATTCCTAATACAACATCAAATCCTGCCAGATTCATTGGGTAAAGGTTTGCAATAAATTTTTGATTTAGAAATTCTATTCTTGTTCCTTGCAAGATTTCAGAAATCTTAATGGTTTCCCCATTTGCTGTCTCTACTAGACATTCTTGTGGGAGTTTAGTTAATGGTCGATTGAGAAGTTTGCAAAATGAAGTATTAATAAAACTTTGGTTCGCACCAGAGTCAAATAATACTTTTGCAAAAACATCATTAACTAAAAACATACCGGCGATCACATCCGGGATCATCTTTGCTTCTTCTACGGTCAGAAAAAATGCTCTAGCATTTTTAGTATTCTTGATGTTCGGAGCTGGAGCTAGTTTTAGACAGTTCGACTTGATGTGACCTTTTTCCCCACAGTTGAAGCACATTCCATTATTAGGTTTCTTCCTGCAATCTTCTTCCTTGTGTCCTAGTATCTTGCAGAAATTGCAGTAAGTGGAGCATTTTCCTGAATGCTTCTTCTTGCAAGCCTTGTAGTACGGTGAAGAGGTAGAACCTACATTTTTTCCCATGGTTGGAATTTCCATAACGGAATTCTTGGGTAAGCCTTTGAGCTAGGTTTCTCCTCTGATCCTCTTCTCGTGTACGCACCAATTCATCAGTCAAGGTGTTTGCTCGTTCTACAGCTTCTTCTATGGTTTGAGGTCTAGCTGCCTTGACTACATGTCTAATCTCACTGATTAATCCCCAGATATAATGGGAGATTAATACTGGTTCAGGTGATGCAAGGGTTGGCATTATTCTAGCATATTCAAAGAATAAAGTAGTGTATCCCTTACTATCTACCCCAGTCATCCTAAGGTTTAGGAACTTATTTGCTATCTGTTCTTTTTCATTGGAGGGCAGAATTTTCTTTCCACCATATTCTTAAATTCCTCTCATTCCATATTGTAAATCCTATCACTTCCCCTAGACTGGAGGATAGTGTTCCACAATTCTAAGGCTGAATTCTTAAAGAAATTGGAAGCAAACATTATCTTATCCTCTTTCGCACACTTGCTTATTTTTAAGACTGCCTCAGTCTTTTCTATCCAGCGTAGAGATGCCATGACCCCTTCATTGCCCTAGAATTCCATTGGTTTACAAGACCAGAATTCTTTATAAGAACAACCATAAGACATGGTTCTTCTTCTTTTGGGAATGGGCGTTTGAAGTATGGGTCCATTGTTTACGCTGTGTTCAGGTTCAGTGGGTCGTTTACTGTCACGTTTACTTTTATTATCTGCTTCCTTAACCGTTTTGATAATATATGGCATCGCATCTTTTATCCCTTGTGCCACTATGTGTTGGATGGCACTATTATCCACTTGGTTTCCATTATTGTTGTTCGGGTTATCATTATCCGGGTTATTGTTACCCTGGTTATCGTTATTCTGGTTTTCCTGGTTCACTTCGTTGTCCATTTGAATTTTAAACATTTTCCTATTATTAATATCACAAAATAATATTTAATGCAAACATTCACATAACACGCATACTGGTCAAAAGCGTCGAGCATTGCGACTTACTCTTTTTTTTTTTTATAATATGCATCTATAAGTATTACAATACAACGGAAATAAAGTACAATACTAATATGCATCATTAACCACAAAGTGGTCTATACTACGATAGATATATTATTATTATATATATTTTTTCATACACACATATTATATATATTTATTATCATATTATTATTACTATCACCATCACTGATATGGGTTCATCTAGAACTCCATATTACGCTCGTCGTACTTCCAGAAGAGTCGTTCTCCAACCTATCTCATCCTCTCGCTATTTTCTAAAATCTCCCCACCGAAGGTTCGGAGTTCTTGCACATTCTCTGCACTTATTGGGGGTGCAGGTGCTGGTACTGGATATGGGTACTGTGGCATGGGTTCTTCCTGGGGATATGGATTTTCTAGGATTTCCCTAATGTATTAATCATTATCATAGTAGGGATCTAGAGGGTCCAGACCTGGGTAAGCTGCTAGGTTCGGCATGGGTTCGTCTGTTAGGTGGTAGTGTTGCACATAATCCCTATGATCATCAAACCACGGGTCGTAGTCTGGGTCTAAGGGATTGGGTGCTGGTATCCTAGGTATCTCTTCTGGGTTAAGATCATGCATTTGGATTTGGTTTTCTGGGTTGTTTTCAATCTCCATTGGCTGTGTGGGAAACAAGGGTAATGGTTGAGGTGCTATGAGTTGCTCCAGGTTTGGGTCGGCAGCTGTGGTTGCTAAAATATGGAAGTTTGCTAAACTTGTATTAAGCATGTCTTGGGTGTGGGCATCTGTTTCTCTCTTAGCGGCTGCTAGAACTCGCTGCTGTTGTAACTTTTTCATTCTCTTCATACGCTCATGTGCTCCCCTACTGAACTATCCTCTCTTTTTAGGAGGGAATGACTCTTCAAACTGAGCCTTAAACACGAATATCCCATCTTCATTGTCAGCTGAATACCCTGAGAGGGCAGGCTGTGAAGAGGTGCCTTCGTTCCTAGGTGAGCCGGACAACTGACGATAGGCGTCGGAAAGTCCTTGATCGCTCATACGGTAAACTAACAAATAGTCAAATAACACACAACAATAAAATACAATTATGCACGTATTTCGTGTAATTAATTTCCTAACATATAATATCTTGGTGTCAGCAGAACACTTCTGTGGCTGAATCAGTATTAAGTGGCTTAGCTCTGATATCACCTCCTATCGCAACCCACGTCCCCTAACAACCCGGGAAAGGGCGGTCGCGGCCAGTTTCGGTGGTATCCTGGTTTTTATCAATTTGGCAGCGGAAATTACATCAGTACCGTAGTTAGGAAATATCTTATCAGAGTAAAATACCACGCTTTTAATATATTAAACACATGGGAAAATCCCAAGTTTCAAGTACACACATTTTTATAGGGATAAACCCTATATTATTTAAATAAAACATCTCTTTATTTTAGGTAACTTTATAGCCACTTTTCCAAGCCTTCAGCGTTGTCCAGCTGGCTTCTATTTGGCTTTCATATTTTGTTACCTGAAACGCGTTAAAAACATTTTGTCAGTGGGAAATACTGGTGAGTGAATCCTAGTTTAATCAAGTTATGTAAAACCATTGTACAGTATTGAGGGCGGTCGCGCAATTACATTTGTTTCCATCTACTTTAATTACCACCCATGGTACTGTCAACCCGACTTGTGGTCATGTTACTCCTCGCAAGGTAGTAACAAATTTTGTATACAAAACCCCAACATACCGATGATAATTGTAGAATACAAATACTCAATCACTATTTAATATATCATTAATTAAGTGAGGTTTTGTAAAAACAGTTTACAAAAAGGAGATTACTCACATTGCTGTCTTAGGGTTTCCTTTTAGGATTTCCTGGAGATTATCTATTAATTACACAAATGTACATGTGTTAGTATAATAACCCAATATTTACATTAGTAATACCCTCCCCGAGACGGTATTCCAACGACTACATCAGACAGAACCACGACAGCCGTTACGGAACCCTGGATCAATCGGGCAGCGTATCTAATACGTAACTGGGGTTATGATACTTACAACGGGGCAGAACTTCGTTAATTAGGGGGGTATAATGTGACACCCCAGGAAAACCAGGAAACCAACTCAACATAACTAGCTTCCTCAGTAACCACGAGCTAAATTTCGGGACGAAATTTTCTTAACAGGGGGAGAATGTGACAACCCTCGTAATCCCGTGTATTCGTACAATTTATTAATGATAATTAAAGTGCTTGACGACTGTGTGGAATTACTTAACTGCTCTCTGATTACTGTGTTACACTTACATGTGCTTGTTAACATACTAGTAGTATACAGAAAAGTTACTAAATAGCCCGGTATGTTTTCCTGAGTGTTGAGAATTAAAAATGTTACAAAAATATATATATATAGGACACGTTACGGATTAATTAATCACTTTAACGGAACAACACCGAACCGAACAACCGAACTTTACCCGGAACACAAAAATATTGTCAAACACATTGTTCTTATTTTTTCTGAGCTAGTTAGGGTCCCCGAACACCCTAACACACTATATAATTAATAACACACTTAAGACACTAATTTAACGCTTGAATTCTAACTAGAACTTGTAACTAATACTTACAACCCAACCCTATACCCCCCCCTCTTGAAGACGGTTACCATGGGTGTCCCCACCCATGGATTTGTTTAGTATTTATTTTGATTATGTTGGTAAGTAAGGAACACAATCTATAATGGTTAAATGGTAAGAATGGGTTATAAGAAGGCACTAGGGTCATAACCTTTCATACTCATCTTCACCAACAACTTTCCTTCTCTCTTCCCCTCCTCTTGATCAGCCGGGAACAACCACCACCATACCACCACCCTCACTTCATTTTCCAAGAAATCTACATACATCCAAGGGTGTTAGAAGGCATACAACGAAGCTCGGTGTGTTCAGAAGTTGAAGGACCACTCTCATCTTCTTTTAACCACCACTTTTCTACACTTGAACTCTCCTAGCTTTAAGCTAGTGGTAAGTCTCTTAGATCTACTCATTTCACATTCTATGGAGGTGGTTAAAGTATGAAACATGATGGTATATGTGAAGAACTTCAAGAACACTAAAGAACATAAAGTTAAAACTTAAACATAAGCTTTAAACATGAAGAAATAATGTTAATATGAAGTTGTATTGATTCTTATTGATTATCTGGTGATTTTCTTGTTAATATTGATGTTTAAAGTTGTTGTGATCACTAAACATGTTAACGGAATCAATCGAGCACGAGTTAGAAAGCTAAAAGCTGAAAACAGGAGTCTGATTGGTGATTACAGCCAACTTCTGTTGGCTGTAACAGGACCTTAATAAAACGAAAAATGTATTTTCTGAAGTCTAGATTTATGTATTATGAAATACGGTTCTAATGGCACTGGAATCATAATTTTTGGACTTTGTTTACTATTTTTAAAGTGTCGTTTTGTAACAGCAGCTAGAGCTGCATTTTTACTGCTGAAAATATGCGTTCTGTTTTCTGTCATAACTTGAATTCTGTGTTGAGTTAGATCATGAAATTTGTATTGTAGATGACCACCGATGCATTTGTAATTCTCTCAGTGGAATTTCGTAAATCGGACTCTTGATGAATTTTAAATAAATTATTCCGTGGACTGCAGTCAGAAAAAGATAAATTTGATTTCAGCCCGGAAAATGATTTTTTGTATAAAATATTGGTAATGAACTGGACCCCGATATTTTTACACAATAATATTTGGATCGTTTAAGATATTCTGTAAAAATTTGGGAATTTTTGGAATAAGTTAACTATTTTATTAAAATGCCTGAAAACAGCCCAGTTTTGGATATTTAAGTTGAAATGACATAAGTAGTAATTTGCGTGTCTAAATGTCGGGTATGTTATCTGTGAATGATCTAACATGTTATGTGTCAATAAAAGTGTTATGTGCAATATCGTATGTTTATTTATGAACGGGAATAGATGGGAAGTTTATATGGGCATAAACCGTTAAAGTAATGCATGTTATGTGATAGATACGTGTAGGAACTTTGTGCTCTATTTGAAAACCACTAAATGACTAACTGGTAATCATATTAGGACGTTATTGACCGACCTTGACTGTTAGCTATATTTTAGAATCTAACCGAGCAAACCGAGGTGAGTTCACACACTTTCTAAGGCATGGGATTCCCGGTGGTTTAGGAATGGGTTAAAGAATTAAAAGGAATCTACATATCCTCCTTGTGTAGGATATGTACGACCATCCTACTTGGGTAGGATGCCAATATTTAATCCGGCGTATTCTCCTTGGGTAGAATACGTACGTTCGTCCTCCTTGGGTAGGACAACAACCTTGAAACTTACTAGACAAAACTCTATCATGAAGTCCCTCATTTTATATCGACTTAATCGCCGGGGCCAATGGCGAGCGGGTCATTAGTTAATAGCGCTATTAGGTTTAACAAACCTCACACCATGCCATTCGGACGGGCGTGTACTAATGGACTATGGCAAACTGTCAGTGATGATAGACACTGATGTAGGGCACAACTATTGTTCGTCAGTTGTCGATATCTTAACGGTCTAGTAGTTCACATGGGGAAGTCCCCACTGATTATGGATATGGTTTGGGTAATAAAAAGGAACTGGTTAAACATACTTTCAACTATGGGGTAACCCCCACGGCAAATAAGCCAACGAAAGTCAAACCACGTTTTTCAGAAACAACTTAAAACTAAACAACCAAACGTGAACTCACTCAACTTTGTTGTTGACTTGTTGTTACATGCCTTACAGGTCGCTAGATGCTTATGGAGCTTGCACGAGGAAGAAGTCGTTGTGGAATATGGGTAGTTATATCCCGTGCTAAATATTTAATCCTTATGAACTTATTAAATCTGCGTTTTGGACTTTAAACTTATGAACTATGGAACTTATGTTTTGAACTTACGTTTTATGCTTCCACTGTTAACTTAAAGTTGGTTACTGTCTTATGGTCACCAATTGTATTGCGGTTGGTTTTACTTACTTAATTTCGTTGTTCAATATGATTGGTGGCTCGATCTTGGTCACGTCACGCCTCCAAGCGGTGATGCTCCGCATGGTGGATTTTGGGGGTGTGACAGATTGGTATCAGAGCCATTGGTTATAGTGAACATGGTTTTAAAAAAAAAGGGAAAGCTTTTTGATAAAACCAGACTATAACCTGTACAGTGCTCAACGATCCACAACGACGCTTCGCTCCACGTGCAAGACTCGACACAATAGGTTGTATGATTTATGTTGTATTATCGATTAGATAGTTCTCACTGTGCATTAATTAACGTGACAATTCAACTTGAACCTTGTGTGCTTACTCTCTACTATCGTCCCACACCTACGCACTTTCGTGACACTTTTCTCACTTACGTTGCTTCGTTGTGAAGATCATGAACGGACGCGGAGGACGTATCAACCTCACTCAAGCCCAGTTGACGGCCTTGATCAATGAACGAGTTGCTGAGGCACTCGCAGCTAACCCTGCAGGAGGTCAACATGCTCAGCCCCCTGTGTGCACGTTCAAAATCTTAATGGATTGCCGACCCAGTACCTTTAGCGGCACAGAAGGAGCGGTAGGTCTCCTTCACTGGTTCGAGAAGCTCGAATCTGTCTTTGAAATGTGTGAATGCCCTGAAGATCGTAGGGTGAAATATGCTACTGGAACGCTTGAAGGTGCTGCGTTAACTTGGTGGAAGGCACAGGTTCAATTGCTAGGGCTAGCAGTTGCTAATGCCACCCCATGGAACAGTTTCAAAGAACTGATCAAAGAAGAGTACTGCAGTTGGGACGACATCCACAAGCTAGAGGTGGAATTTTTCAATCTGAAGATGACGGGGTCCGAGATTGAGGTGTATACTAAGAGGTCAAACGAGCTGGCCATCTTGTGTCTCACTATGGTAGACCCTCCCATCAAACGTATTGAGCTGTACCTCAAAGGTCTTGTACCAGAGATTCAAAGTCACGTGACTTCAGCTAACCTGGGTACCATTCAGCAAATCATTAAGTTGGCCCATCGCCTCACCGATCAAGCAGTTGAACAAAACAGACTGCCCAAGCGTATTAGTGCTACTACTACTGACGCTCCCAATGATAATAAGCGAAAATGGGATGGGAATTCCGGAAAGGGTTCTACTTCAGTTCAGTCTCAGCAGCGAAAGACTGATGACTACCAGAGTCCTGATCAGCAATCTTCCGGTAACCAAGGACAGGGTGGATACCGAGGGAACCACCCCAAGTGCAACCGATGCAACAAGCATCACAGCGGGCAGTGCAACAAGGGTCGTTGTCTGAGGTGTAACAAGTTTGGTCATGAAGCAAAGGATTGAGGAGCGCACGACCAGCAAATCAGAATCGCCAACAACAACAATAAGCTCCACAGAACCACCAGCAGCAGCAACAGCAGGGCAATAAAGTTTGCTTTCAGTGTGGCGCTGAAGGCCACTTTAAGAGGAACTGTCCTCAGCTGAACCAGAATCAGAACAACAACAACCAAGGAAACGGGAACCACAATGGGAACAACAATGGAGGCAACAACGAGGGTAACAATAACGACAATGGTGCCAGGGGACATGTCTTCGTGCTGGGTCAGGGTGATGCAAGGAACGATCCCAACGTTGTGATGGGTAAGTTTCTTCTGGATGACTTCTTTGTTACTGTTTTATTTGATTCGGGTGCCGATACTAGTTATGTGTCCTTAAAATCTAGCCAAATGCTTAAGCGCACTCCAACACTTTTGAACACCAAACACACGGTAGAACTAGCAAACGGTAAAAGTCAGCCACACACATAGTTAAAGGTTGTAACCTCGTCTTAGCTGGCCAGACTTTCTCTATCAATCTTATTCCTATCACACTTGGTAGTTTCGACGTCGTTATTGTGATGGATTGGCTATACCATCATCAAGCGGAGATTATTTGCAAGGAGAAAATTGTCCGCATCCCTCGTTCTGGTGAAGGACCCCTCGTGATTCATGGCGACAAGCGTGGTGCTGTCGTTGGCATTATCTCTTTCCTTAAGGCCCATAAGTGTTTGCGAAAGGGCCACACTGCCATTCTAGCGCTCGTTACTGACGCATCAATGGAAGAGAAGAGAATTGAAGACATTCCTATTGTACGTGACTTTCCCGAGGTGTTCCCTGAGGAATTACCTGGTCTTCCGCCTCATCGCCAAGTTGAATTTCAAATCGAGCTAGCTCCTGGAGCAGCTCCCATAGCTCGAGCACCTTATCGTTTAGCTCCATCAGAACTTGAAGAACTGTCTACGCAATTACAAGAACTCTTGGAAAAGGGTTTCATACGTCCTTGCTCTTCGCCCCGGGGAGCTCCAGTCTTGTTTGTGAAGAAGAAAGATGGTACTTTCAGAATGTGTATTGACTATCGTGAACTTAACAAGGTGACCGTGAAGAATCGTTATCCTCTCCCACGTATAGACGACTTGTTCGACCAGCTGCAAGGCTCGAGATATTACTCTAAGATTGATTTGTGATCGGGATACCATCAGCTAAGAGTCCGAGAGGAGGACGTCTCTAAAACAGCATTCAGAACTCGTTACGGCCATTACGAGTTTCTGGTTATGCCTTTCGGATTAACGAATGCACCTGCGGTCTTCATGGATCTCATGAACCGAGTGTGCAAGCCTTACCTGGATAAGTTCATTATTGTATTCATCTACGATATCCTGATCTATTCGAAGAGTCAGGAGGAACACGAGCAGCATCTACGACTTATGCTGGAACTTCTTCGAGCAGAGCAACTGTATGCTAAATTTTCGAAATGTGACTTCTGGCTTCGCGAAGTCCACTTTCTAGGCCATGTGATAAACAAGGATGTAATTCATGTGGATCCATCTAAGGTTGAATCGATCAAGAACTGGCCTGCACCCCGCACACCAACAGAAATCCGCCAATTCTTGGGTTTGGCAGGATATTACAGAAGGTTTATAAAGGATTTCTCAAATATTGCGCAACCCCTCACTTCACTGACTCAGAAGGGTGTCACCTATCGCTGGGGTGATGCACAGGAATCTGCGTTTCAGCACTTGAAAGATAGACTTTGTAGCGCGCCTATCCTCTCATTGCCTGAAGGCACAGAAGATTTTGTGGTTTACTGCGACGCTTCCATCCAAGGACTTGGTTGCGTGTTGATGCAACGTGACAAGGTCATTGCCTACGCATCACGCCAACTTAAAGTTCACGAAAGGAACTACACTACGCACGACTTGGAATTGGGAGCAGTTGTTTTCGCGCTTAAGATATGGAGACATTACCTATACGGTACCAAGTGCTCCATTTACACTGATCACAGGAGTCTCGAGCATATCTTCAAGCAAAAGGAGTTAAACATGCGTCAACGCCGATGGGTTGAGCTCTTGAACGATTATGAATGCGCTATCAAATACCATCCGGGCAAGGCCAATGTTGTGGCCGACGCCCTCAGTAGAAAGGATACTATACCTAAGCGTGTACGTGCTTTACAACTTACCATCCAATCCAACCTTCCCGCTCAGATTCGTGATGCTCAGGTTGAAGCATTGAAAGCAGAGAACACCAGGGCTGAATCCTTGCGAGGATCGAGGCAACAGCTGGAACAAAAGGAAAACGACGCCTACTATGTTAACGGACGCATCTGGGTTCCACTGTATGGAGACCTACGCAAGCTTGTGATGGATGAAGCACATAAGTCTCGTTATTCAGTACATCCTGGTTCGGATAAGATGTACCACGACCTAAAGACTACATACTGGTGGCCTAGCATGAAAGCCCACATAGCAACCTATGTTAGCAAATGTTTGACTTGTGCGAGAGTCAAGACTGAATATCAGAAACCATCAGGCCTACTTCAACAACCAGAGATACCTAAATGGAAATGGGAGAAAATTTCCATGGACTTCGTTACTGGCCTGCCCAGATCTCAACGAGGAAACGATACCATTTGGGTGATCGTGGATCGACTGACCAAGTCTGCACATTTTCTGGCTATCAAGGAAACGGATAAGTTTTCTACTCTAGCAGACATTTACCTAAAGGAAGTAGTATCAAGGCACGGAGTGCCAACCTCCATCATTTCTGATCGTGACGCGCGTTTTACTTCTGAACTGTGGCAAGCCATGCACAAGTCTTTTGGCTCACGTTTAGATATGAGCACCGCTTATCACCCACAGACGGATGGGCAATCTGAACGCACCATCCAGACTCTTGATGACATGCTTAGGGCATGTGTAATCGATTTTGGTAATGGCTGGGAAAAGCACCTCCCGCTAGTGGAGTTTTCGTATAACAACAATTACCACACCAGCATCCAGGCTGCTCCGTTCGAGGCATTGTATGGACGGAAATGCCGATCACCTCTTTGTTGGGCAGAGGTTGGCGACAGTCAAATCACTAGCCCAGATACCACAACGAATGGCGGCAGCTCGTGACCATCAAAAAAGCTATGCTGATAAGCGAAGAAAGCCACTCGAGTTCCAGGTTGGGGATCGAGTGCTATTCAAAGTCTCACCTTGGAAAGGTGTAGTTCGTTTTGGCAAACGAGGCAAGCTCAATCCGCGCTATGTCGAACCGTTCGAAATCATTGAGAAAATTGGCAAGGTCGCCTACAGGTTGAATCTACCTGAAGAACTTAGCGGAGTTCATAATGTTTTCCTTGTGTCGAATCTGAAGAAGTGTCTGTTAAATGAGACCCTCATAGTTCCTCTCAAGGAGCTCACTATCGATGACCAGCTGTGATTCGTCGAGGAACCAGTAGAGATTACTAAAGTATCCCCAGCTGTTTAAGAAAAGTGCAACCACTACTGAGGCTGAAGCTACTGCAGAATTTCGGGACGAAATTCCAAATCAACGGGGGGATGATGTGACACCCCAGAAAAACCAGGAAACCAACGCAACATAACTAGCTTCCTCAGTAACCACGAGCTAAATTTTGGGACGAAATTTTCTTAACAGGGGGAGAATGTGACAACCCTCGTAATTCCATGTATCCGTACACTTTATTAATGATAATTAAAGTGCTTGACGACTGTGTGGAATTACTTAACTGCTCTCTGATTACTGTGTTATACTTACATGTACTTGTTAACATACTAGTAGTATACAGAAAAGTTACTAAATAGTCCGGTATGTTTTCCTGAGTGTTGAGAATTAAAAATGTTACAAAAATATATATATAGGACACGTTACGGATTAATTAGTCACTTTAACGAAACAACACCGAACCGAACAACCGGACTTTACCCGGAACACAAAAATATTGTCAAACACATTGTTCTTATTTTTTCTGAGCTAGTTAGGGTCCCCGAACACCCTAACACACTATATAATTAATAACACACTTAAGACACTAATTTAACACTTGAATTCTAACTAGAACTTGTAACTAATACTTACAACCCAACCCTATACCCCCCCTCTTGAAGACGGTTACCATGGGTGTCCCCACCCATGGATTTGTTTAGTATTTTATTTGATTATGTTGGTAAGTAAGGAACATAATATACAATGGTTAAATGGTAAGAATGGGTTATAAGAAGGCACTAGGGTCATAACCTTTCATACTCATCTTCACCAACAACTTTCCTTCTCTCTTCCTCTCCTCTTGATCAGCCGAGAACAACCACCACCATACCACCACCCTCACTTCATTTTCCAAGCAATCTACATACATCCAAAGGTGTTAGAAGGCATACAACGAAGCTCGGTGTGTTCGGAAGTTGAAGGACCACTCTCATCTTCTTTTAACCACCACTTTTCTACACTTGAACTCTCCTAGCTTTAAGATAGTGGTAAGTCTCTTAGATCTACTCATTTCACATTCTATGGAGGTGGTTAAAGTATGAAACATGATGGTATATGTGAAGAACTTCAAGAACACTAAAGAACATAAAGTTAAAACTTAAACATAAGCTTTAAACATGAAGAAATAATGTTAATATGAAGTTGTTTTGATTCTTGTTGATTATCTGATGATTTGCTTGTTAATATTGATGTTTGATGTTGTTGTGATCACTAAACATGTTAACGGAATCAATCGAACACGAGTTAGAAAGCTAAAAGCTGAAAACAGGAGTCTGATTGGTGATTACAGCAAACTTCTGTTGGCTGTAACAGGACCTTAATAAAACGAAAAATGTATTTTCTAAAGTCTAGATTTATGTATTATGAAATACGGTTCTAATGGCACTAGAATCATAATTTTTGGACTTCGTTTACTATTTTTAAAGTGTCGTTTTGTAACAGCAGCTAGAGCTGCATTTTTACTGCTGAAAATATGTGTTCTGTTTTCCGTCATAACTTGAATTCTGTGTAGAGTTAGATCATGAAATTTGTACTGTAGATGACCACCGATGTATTTGTAATTCTCTCACTAGAATTTCATAAACCGGACTCTCGATGAATTTTAAATAAATTATTCCGTGGACTGCAGTCAGAAAATGATAAATCTGATTTCAGTCCGGAAAATAATTTTTTTATAAAATATTGGTAATGAATTGGTCCCCGATATTTTTACACAATAATATTTGGATCGTTTAAGATATTATGTAAAAATTTGGGAATTTTTGGAATAAGTTAACTATTTTATTAAAATGCCCGAAAACAGCCCAGTTTTGGATATTTAAGTTGAAATGACATAAGTAGTAATTTGCGTGTCTAAATGTCGGGTATGTTATCTGTGAATGATCTAACATGTTATGTGTCAATAAAAGTGTTATGTGCAATATCGTATGTTTATTTATGAACGGGAATAGAAGGGAAGTTTATATGGGCATAAACCGTTAAAGTAATGCATGTTATGTGATAGATACGTGTAGGAACTTTGTGCTCTATTTGAAAACCACTAAATGACTAACTGGTAATCATATTAGGACGTGATTGACCGACCTTGACTGTTAGCTATATTTGAGAATCTAACCGAGCAAACCGAGGTGAGTTCACACACTTTCTAAGGCATGGGATTCCCGGTGGTTTGGAATGGGTTAAAGAATTAAAAGGAATCTACATATCCTCATTGGGTAGGATATGTACAGCCATCCTCCTTGGGTAGGATGCCAATATTTAATCCAGCGTATTCTCCATGGGTAGAATACGTACGTTCGTCCTCCTTGGGTAGGACAACAACCTTAAAACTTACTAGACAAAACTCTATCATGAAGTCCCTCATTTTATATCGACTTAATCGCCGAGGCCAATGGCGAGCCGGTCATTAGTTAATAGCGCTATTAGATTTAACAAACCTCACACCGTGCCATTCGGACGGGCGTGTACTAATGGACTATGGCTAACTGTCAGTGATGATAGACACTGATGTAGGGCACAACTATTGTTCGTTAGTTGTAGATATCTTAAGGGTCTAGTAGTTCACATGGGGAAGTCCCCACTGATTATGGATATGGTTTGGGTAATAAAAAGGAACTGGTTAAACATACTTTCAACTATGGGGTAACCCCCGCGGCAAATAAGCCAACAAAAGTCAAACCACGTTTTTCAGAAACAACTTAAAACTAAACAACCAAACGTGAACTCACTCAACTTTGTTGTTGACTCGTTGTCACATGCCTTACAGGTCGCTAGATGCTTATGGAGCTTGCACGAGGAAGAAGTCGTTGTGGAATATGGGTAGTTATATCCCGTGCTAAATATTTAATCCTTAGGAACTTATTAAATCTGCGTTTTGGACTTTAAACTTATGAACTATGGAACTTATGTTTTGAACTTACGTTTTATGCTTCCGCTGTTTACTGTCTTATGGTCACCAATTGTATTGCGGTTGGTTTTACTTACTTAATTTCGTTGTTCAATATGATTGGTGGCTCGATCCTGGTCACGTCACGCCTCCAAGCGGTGATGCTCCGCATGGTAGATTTTGGGGGTGTGACATATAATACCCAAATATTACTTCAACTATGCAGAAATTCGAGAGAGGGAAAGATCGTGAGCGAATTCAAATGAACGGTCGGTGCCCTCTATATATAGGGTTGTTTCTGGACTTCGTCGCGCCCCGCGAAGCATGTAGCCAAGGGCTACGCGGCCCGCGAGGGTGGCTAGGGTAGGCCCTTGCCTTGCTGATTCGACTCGTAGCCTCCACACACGTCATGACACGTGGCGCCCTAGGGTGCAGCCTGATATTCCATCTGTCGCTGCCCGCGTAAGATTCCTAAGGGGTCTTTGCGCCCCGCGACAGCCCATTAAAATTTGTTTTTATTTTAATTTAATAAAAATAAAAGTATTCGAGGCCCGTTTTCGCATACGGGGTGTATTTTAGGACATATTGGGGTACTTTAATTATTTTTAGGGTGTCGAAAATATTTTGAGGGTTGTTATAAATATATATTTTCTTAAATAAATATGGAATACATTATTTTTGGGTGAAAAAATAGATTTATATATACATTTTCTAAGTTAAACGTGAAAATATATTATTTTTGGGACTTATATGGAAATATAAATATTTTTGCCGAGGGAAAAATTAGAAATAATTTTTCTATGTAATATTTCTTAAAATATATATATTTTTTAGAATATATATTGGTGAATTTTTACTAGAAATATTATTCCGGAAAATAAATACAAAAATTAAGTATAAGAATACTTAATAAACCTGATAAAAATACATATTCTCGTACGTATAAATATACACCGGAATACGCCACCGATAGTTGGCAAAAATATACAAGTATAAGAATACGAGTATGAATACACCCATCATTGGGAAGTTATACATGTACAAAATACATAAATGTGACAAGTTAAAATATATTATTTTAACAATTATTCCAAAATTTAATAAATATAATTTAAGTTAAAATAATTATTATTTTATCAAATAATTATATAACCTGGAATAATATTAAAGACACAATGAAACGTAACTCAAAGACAATAATTAAGGCTAAGTCAAGGCACGACCCGCTCGTCTAATAAACCGTAGTACGTTGTAGGTAGTCGTGCACACGAGTAGCAGCTTTGGGTTACATTGGATACGAAGAACGCAAGATTGTGAGTTCATGTCCCCCTTTTCTTTTAACTGTTTTCGGTTTTATAACTTCGGGGGTGAAGTACATGTTACAAATTGTTTACAAACGTTTACAAATGGTATGGTTAGCTAAGGAAAGTTACTGCTAGATCATGTGAGTGGTGGGTACAACGCTTAAGACCATTAGTAGGACCGAGGGACATGAGTGATAAATCTATTTGGGTGTAGCGAGCCCCACTCATGTGGACCGGGAATTGGCCCATGAGGTGACTATGTCTTACAGCCGGAGGCCTGGTACACAATCTGCTAGGATTGAGCCTTCCTGCATCACGTCACACATATTAGACTAGTGGGTATGGGGAGACTCATCCCCATGAGGATAGGCCGCCACGTAGGTGCCACATCACCATCCCGTGGAGGATGGGCCTCCTCCATTTTTGAGGGGGGTGGATGATGGGGCTGCCCCACATAATATTTTATTGTTTAATTTATTTATTTGTTTAAATTTTATTTTTTAATGTTTAATTTTTATTGGGTAACTTTTTTATTTGTTTAACTTTATTATTTGTTTAACTTAAAAAAAAAAAAAAAACAATTCAAAATTTAAAAATAAGACATAAAATTCATTACATAACATAAATAAAAATTACATAACCTAAAAAAGACAACATTTAAAAACTTAAAAAGATCACACTACTCGTCTTCGTCTTCGTCACCGTCCCCGTCGTTTGCGTTGTTCCATATATGTTCTACCAAATTCTGTTGAAGGTTTGCATGCGTGTAGTCGTTGGTTAGCGCTAACGAGTTTAAATCCTGTTGCGTCGGATCTACCGGGACAGTATTCCCGTAAGATGCTTTCTCATCATACTCACAAATCGTCCGACCTTCGTCTTCAATAATCATGTGATGGAGCAAAATGCAAGCGTACATACAAAGGCGCAACCTCTTCGGTGTGAACGCACGTGCCGGTTGTTGAATGATGGCCCATTTTTTTAAAACACCAAAACAACGTTCGATGTCTTTTCTTGCAGCTTCTTGACGCTTGGCGAATTTTTTCCTTTTTTCGTCCTCGGGAAATGGAATAGTCTTCACAATTGTAGACCAAGACGGATATATTCCGTCAGCAAGATAATACCCGCGTCTATACTCAACCCCAGAAACTGTAAAACGGGTGTCCGAACCGGTTCCATTAACAACATCGCTAAAGATCGCCGATTGGTATAGCACGTTGAGGTCGTTGAGTGAACCAGGGAGACCAAAGAAAGTGTCACACCCCAACCGATGGCGGAATCATCGGGGCGCCGCACTAGTCGAATCAGATTGCTCAAGAGAATCCATAACAACTATATTGCGATAATATTTAATACATTCGTTATCCCATACTAACAAACAATACAATCACATAAGTTATCACAGATTTCTTGTCCTCTCGAACAATACAAATCCGACAACCTAGATTTTAGTTGAGTTTCTAGACTTCCTAGCTTGATTTGATATAGCCTGCGATCTAACCTGCAACATACGTTAAAATGTTTGTCAATACAAAAGTATTGGCAAGTATACAGGTTTGATAGGTATCGTGTAATAGATAAAAAGTGCAGCGAAATTCCATATGCATAAACGTAATACACGACATATACACTCACAAAGCTGATACTACCAACTAAGTCCTCGATGCTCGAATATGCGATGGCAAACTAGACCCCGTCGGGCGCAATAGTACTATACTAGTCTTGGTGGGACGTCGCGAGTATAAGCCCTAGCACATATGCAACTAGCATCACGTATATCTATGCATAACAGTTATTCGCAAGTGATAGTTCGATTGATTGAATAATTCGTTTGGTAAGTTCGATTTGTTAGAAACGTATGTTACACCCAAAATGCGATTAAAAAGGGGTCAAGTATACTCACAGTGCGTATTTAGTGGGAATACAGCTTGATAGGGTCGGTTGCGAGTATGTCTGCGTTAATCATCGAACGATATGGTAAACGATGCACGGTTACGCGGGAATAATATAAAAATGGCAGTTTTCCAGTCGGATGGTGCTTATCCGGTCGGATGGGCCCATCCGGTCGGATGACTGTTGGTTTGGATCGGATGGCTGTCATCCAGTCGGATAAGTGTTGGTCGGGTCGAATTGCTATCCGGTCGAATAACTGTTGACTGGGTCGAATTGCTATCCGGTCGCATAACTGTTGATTGGGTCGAATTGTTATCCGATCGAATAACTGTTGATTGGGTCGAATTGTCATCCGATCGAATAACTGTTGATTGGGTCAAATTGTCATCCGATCGAATAACTGTTGATTGGGTCGAATTGTCATCCGGTCGAATAACTGTTGATTGGGTCGAATTGTCATCCGGTCGAATGACATGATATCCGGTCGGATGACATGCTATCCGATCGGATGGCATGTGGTCCGTTCGGATGACATGTTGTCTGGTCGGATAACACGTCTGTTTTTAGCGTCCCGATCAACTGTTTTCGTGTGTTTCCGGAAGAAATACGTGTGGTTTCACTGAGATGTTACGGTATCATTTTAAACAATGATATTTCATCAGTTTCGACCCGTTCTAACAGCCAGGAATCACCCCGTTCCACCAGATCTGGTCGTGCTTGACGGTTTCTCATGTTTAACTTGAAATCGCACAGTTCCTAGGTTAAATTCATAGATTTTAGGTGAGATTTGTTATCAAAACATGTGAAAATCACCTAGATCTGAGTTGTTTATGGTGGGATGAGATCACAACTTGAAGTTCATATGAACACTTGGTGACATCACCTTAAAACACATCAAATCAGTAGATTTCACGGTTAGAAATTGAGTTTTGAAGGACAGAATAATGTAGAATCGAGTGTAGATCATAGAAGTACAAGTTTCTAGGTTGAAATCTTACCGGAGTCGCGAGGAATCGAGAGGAAAGGGTCTTGAAGCGTGTCTGGTCGAGTGGGAGCTGTCACATCACTTGAACAGTGGTATGACAGGCTATTTATAGGCAACAGAGAGGCTGGAGTGGTTTTTGGTCGGATGGCCATTCGTTCGGATGGCTATCCGTTTGGATGGCTATCCGTTCGGATGGTCCATCCGTTCGGATGGCCGGTCCATCCGGATGGCTACTTCGGCGCGGTGAACGTTTCCGTTTTTCGAGCGTTGCGATAGTTTTTGGAGTACGTGCTTTCTATAGTTAGTTTATATTGTCATTATATATGTATATATATCACTAGGGGTCGTATTTACGTATCCATATTCCAAAGTTTCGATTTAACAATCGGTTTTCGATTCGAGTATGTGATTATTAGCGACGTTTCACGGCCATCAAGGAGGGTAGTGTAGGTCCTTACTTGATGTTATCGTGAACGTTATTGTGTGTTGTGCCACAATGACTGACGGGGTACCACTCACTCGTATTGTCATCATCGTCACGACGACTGGAGCTATAGCACTCACCCGAGAGTCCTAGTTAGCGTTAGTTGTTTTACGTTCGACAAATCACGGCCACTGAGGAGGGTAGAATAGGTCCTCACTCAATGCCTCCGTGAGTGTTAGTGTTTGTGATAATAGTGTATTGCGAAAATATGCGATTTATCCTTCGAATAGCGAAGTATGCGATATAGTTACATTATGATCCGAATCTCTGTGCTAGGCGTAACGAGTATATCGAGTAGTAACAACGCACAAAAGTGCGGGTTGTTACAGTCTCCCCTGCTTTAGGAAATTTCGTCCCGAAATTAATCCCACAGGTAGACTTTTGAGAGTTGCTCCTGTATACGTAGCCTGGACATTCAATTTTTTTTTTCACAATCATGAAAGTTACTGATCTTCCACTTAGCAGGGATGATGTTGACACAGATGCCTTAACCTTTGAGTTGCAACTTAAAGGGCAAAAAAGGGAACTGTTGATGAGGCAATAAAGTTCCACAATAATGAAGAGTTTTGGCATTATCTGTTCCAGGGGGAGAAAATTCAGGAGTGGAAGAAGAAGGGGATAGATGATGGTCTTTACATTGAACCAGAAAGGGATGCTATGACTAGAAAAATTCCTTTGCCAGATGGTAGTAAAAAGGTTGATGCTACCCAAGAAGCACTTGATGAAGGAGTAGCAAGTGTAAAAAGGGATCGAGTGGCAAAGGATATTTCAAGGTGGAATGAGGAGAAAAGAGCTTTCATGGAGCTGTATGTGCAGGGTTGTTCTGAGTCTAAGGATACTAAAAATCCTAAGCCAAAAAAGGAAACCTAAGTCCATCCCATCCAGAATTCCAAAGCATATTCCAAAACCACCATCCAAAAGCCATCAGCATCAAACCTCCACCCAAACAGATGTTGTAACTCCTGCTGTATCAACTACTGCTGGTATTTCAGAGGTTTCAACATTTGTTATCACTTCAACACACACCACTTCAACACACACCACAACCAATGCCTTACCACCACCACAATCACCTCAAAAAACAACCTCACCACCATCACCTCCTGCCAAAAAGCAGAAGACAATAGATGTTACAACATCTGCTGTAATGACAACAGTGGTTGAAACACCAGTTGTTTCAACAGCTGTTAGTCAATCACAAACCACTGCCACCCAAATTACCAGCACTGTTCCACCCAAAACATCATCAGTCCCTCCTCAAACAAAAAGGAGAAGGCTAATCCTCAAAGATGATGACTATTCACCACCACCAACATCTTCAAAATCCCAGTCACTTGTCACCATTCCAAAACCCATACCTCTCTCTTCAGCTCAAATTCTAAAGCCATTACCTCCTGCTGGTGTCTCATTTCCTCTGGAACTCATTGCAGTTAGGGAAGAAATCAAATCCTTTTACTATGAGGATGACCCAGCTAAAAGGAGTTTGCCATCAGTTGAAGGATATCCCAGGCCTAACAATATCGAAGAATATTTGAAACTCAAGGCCAAGCAAGCAGAGGATATCGCAATCAGAAACAGACAAGGGAAATCTGATAGAGAATTTCAGCAAAACTATCAGTTTCTACTCACACAGGTCAGAGCTATGGAGCAATTTGCCAAAAATGTATGTCAGCAAATCTCAGAAAGGGCAGATGAGTCCTAGAGAAAAGACTACATTGAGAACATCATGACCTACAAGAAATACAAGGGGGAGAAAGACATGTACAAAAACTGGACCATTCCTGAGCTTGAAAAAGAGGCAGCCAGGATTCAAGAAATGATAAAAAAATAAGGTTAAGCAGACTCCTCCTGAAAAGTTAAAACAGTTTGAAGCTGATAAGGCATTAGAGTTGAAGAGAATGAAAGAGGAGCTGATAGCAGCTGATTATGGGTCAAAGAGGGGTGAAGATAGGGTCAGGGCTACCTACAAAAAGTTGGATGAACTTAGGAAGAAAGACCCAACAGTTCCTAAAAAGCCTGACTACTCCAAAGCAGATGTAACACCCCGAAAACGGGTTTGGTAATCAAACCCCGTTAATACTAAAAGATGGGTAAAATACCATTAGTAGTAAAATTTACCCGGTGAATATGAGGATTTAAATAAATAAGTCTAATATTTATTAAAAAGATGGGAAATACTTTGAGAAAACAAAGTACGTAAAAGGCCCGAGTTAACGGGACTTAAAATAAAACGGGTTATCACTTCCCGAACCCATTAAGCTAACTAGGAATAATTAACCTAGTTAATAAGAGGGAATGTTACTATAAATAAGTTGGTTATAGCCTACTTAATAACAAACAATTAAAACTAAACTTGAGGGGCCAAGATTGTAACAAAGGAAACTTAATAATTATAAAAAAAACACACAACACACACATGGTGTGTGTGTGGAGATCGACCAGGAGAAAGAGCTCCCATGGAGCAAACCCTAGTTCATCACAAATTCACCAAATTGGAGCTCAAATCAACCCCAAATCGATGCATGAACACGTATAAATGATCACCAAGTCAAGGAGATCGTAAGGTATGTCAAATTTTGTAATTTGGTGATGTCTAGAAATTATGATGAACACTCATAATCAAAATTCAGGGATGAATGTTGAAGGTATGAGTGATATATGTGTTGAATTCATGTTTAGAAACAAACCCTAGTTGAAAACTTGAAGAATTGGTGTTAGAAACTAGGGATTTGATGATTACTTTTGTATGTGCTAAGTGGGTTTTGACTAAATAATAAAGATGATGATATGTTTGTGATAGAAATCGTCATGATCGATAGTTGATGCGAGATACTTAAACAATTTGCAAGTTTGAGTATTTAATCATACAAAATTGAGATGGGTTCTTAGAATGTAGTAATGAAATTGGTAAATTATTCATGAATATGGATGTTTGAAACCATGATATTATTTAGTTTGATATAGAACTTGATTTGAATAGGTAGCCGAATGAATACCTAATGACATGATGAAACGGGTTTCACTTATAGATGGAACCCGTAGAATTAGCCTAATGAAAGAACGAGTTTTATATAATTAGATGATTTTATGATGTACATAAACTATGTTGATAAATATAGTTAAATTAGTTGCCTAAAAATAGCTACGACCGAATAGTCGAAGAAATGCTTAAGTGGGTTCGTTGAACTCAATTGTTCATTTCATACATTAAAAATGGACAGTTGACTTTTGAAAAGTCAAACTGACCATTACCAAGATCGAATGATAATTTTGATAGAAAATACGTGAGGTGGAATAGTCGTGATTAACAATGACTAAACTAACCATCTTGCGAATTATTATGCTAGTTTGAAGCTTAACAAGCTAGGTGAAGCTTGGGGAAGAAGCGGGTCAAACAAGTCAAGCATGAAGAGGAACGAGTGGCTTGGATGCGAGGTAAGTGAAACTTACACCTTTTTGTAGAATACATATCTATTCTATAAGTTATAAATACAATGGAGATAATATTCGAAATATGGGTTCTGGCGCGAAATGATTTGGGTCGGAATCAGAAACAAATGTTAGAAACCATAGTGATGGTAAAACGGGGTGGAACGGTAAATTAGTCAAGAAAAGAATAAGATAAATTGAGTTTTCGAACGGCTACTTTATAAGTAAGCCAAAACTAGTAAAAAGAGTAAAAAGGGATCAAATGGTAATATTGATACCATTTGACAATTAACGACTAATAAGTGTATATCGAGTCTCATGCTCGCAGGATGAACGGCTAGTGAATTAGCGAAGCTATGAAATAGCAATTAAGTCAAGACAAGGTATTAAAACAGGTCAATATGTTGGTCCGAGCCAGGTACGCATAATTACGTTGTAGTTAAAAGTGCAATTTTGGTCGAATAATTGGTGAGAGTCCTTCGTAGTAAAAGAAGGACCAAAATCGACCAAAACGCCCTTGTAGGCTAAATTGAACAAACAACCCTTAAAGGTTGTTTGGAAACGAATTTCATGATTAGATAAATACTTAGAATAAGTATAGAAGTTGAAAGATGTAATATGTTAGTCAAATGGCTCTATTTGAGTTTTGCCGTAAAATAATAATCCGAGGAGTAAAACTCGGAACATATAGATATCCACATTAAACCCAACACACATATAGTTGTGGTGGAAGATCCTTTGATAAGAAATGTGGACATATGTATTTGGAAATGAATGAAAGCAATTGGTGCTTATAACATGCTTAAATGCCTCAAACGGGTCAAAATAAGCATATGGGTGAAAATGGGTTAAAGAAGGTATATAATTCTATAATCGGAACCTAATATGTTAGACATTATTGAATTTATTAGGTTTGCGAGAAATACGGGTCAAACAAACTTGTATGTTTGATAAAATCACAAACGGGTCAAATTTTGGTAAAAAGAGTAATAAGCCGAAGTCTTAAAAGTCTTAAATTTTATCAAGCCGGATGTAGGATTTTAACTCCATATGATGGAGAATCAAATTTCAAACATGTAGGAAGAAACGGTAGGTCAAACGGATAAGCGGTTTGAAAGATACGAAAGATTTCGTGTCAAATTACGGCAAAATGGAAAAGCTGGATGCAGGGTCCACCGTAAATTACGGTGCCACCGTAATTTACGGTGGAGCTGATTTGTGTTACGGTGCTAATCTACTGTTGTACGGTAGGGAGTGGTCAATACATGAGCCACCGTAAATTACGGTGCCACCGTAATTTACGGTGGAGATCAGGATTTAGTTATTGTTTTGGGTTCAAGATATTAATGTTGGATTTTCCAAATTTCCTCATTATATTAATTATTTAATTATCAAAACTGACCTTTAAGTTGGTTTTGATCACAGGTGAATGTCGAGAGTTCCGGATGAAGATCAAGCGTCGAGCAAGAACCGAACACACGTTAAACAAAGCTTCCGCAACGCTGTTTTGTCGTTATTTTTAAACGGCGAATTAAATTACATTACCTATATCACTTAAATTGTAAAAGTTTTTTTTAACAAACCCGTATTTCCGATGTATGTGTAATCATTAATTACATGACTATTTTCGCAAAATATACGTTAAACCTTGATTTATAGGAACGGGTGTTACAAGTTGGTATCAGAGCCTTGGTTTAAGAGATTCAAGTATGGTGGGAAAACTATGCTTGGACATAAACCTTATGCTCTTAATAAAGATTGGTGTTCGGTTCATGGCTTGATCGCAAATCCGGTAAGTACATGTATGTTAATGGTTTAGCATGCTAAAGTGTTGTAAACAACACATAGGGCTATCGTGTGATACCCGTTACCCCAATTAAAATGATAGATATAGTTGACGAAAATACGCGCGTTGACGCGTATAGTAGAAAAAAAGCCTTGTATTATATTACGGGCGATTATTGAAGTTGACGTTACTAACTTTTGTGAATGTTTTAATTGAAGGACACTCGCGTTTGAAGACGACGAGAGTCAAATGAATTGTGGCTATTATGACGGAAAGGTCCGAAGTATGACAAGAGGAGCATGCTCACCGAGGACTAAATTGCGTAACGACCGCGAACAAGGTTAATGGCAAGGAACGCCCGTCGGGGCAAACACTACCAGGTGCACATTTTAAATAATTGCACAAATAGTAATATGCAACAAATAGGTAGAAATTGAAAGTTGCATATGTAGATTAAAAACTTGGGAAAAACCCGAATAGAAAATGTATTCGGGATATTGTTTCCAAGAGAAACAAATAGAGGCGTTACTTACATAGGGCGTGATGTGAAAACTATAAAAAGGTCATGTGTTAATCGCTTACTCTGGCCAAGTAAGTAGTGGCATATGATACCATGAACTTCTTATGGCGGACACGTTTACATCCGATGTAGTAAGGGCGGGGTGAATGGGACTAATTAAAAAGTACCCACATGAATCAGATAAGCAAAATATTTGATAATAATGTAAACACACAACCGAGTGACGGAAGCGTATTACATCAGGATAATGAGCCCGAGTGAAGGGACAAAGAAGCATGTAAAATGATTTAGATAAGTATTGGGAGGGAGTGTACTTACACTCGAACCCAGAAAACGCAAGCATGTAAAATGATTTAGACAAGTATTGGGAGGGAGTGTACTTACACTCGAACCCAGAAAACGCAAGCATGTAAAATGATTTAGATAAGTATTGGGAGGGAGTGTACTTACACTCGAACCCAGAAAACGCAAGCATGTAAAATGATTTAGACAAGTATTGGGAGGGAGTGTACTTACACTCGAACCCAGAAAACGCAAGCATGTAAAATGATTTAGACAAGTATTGGGAGGGAGTGTACTTACACTCGAACCCAGAAAACGCAAGCATGTAAAATGATTTAGACAAGTATTGGGAGGGAGTGTACTTACACTCGAACCCGGAAAATGCAAATATGTCCCTTAACGGGTCGTTTTTGTAAAACGTCAAACTTAAAGACAAAGTCGGAATATAAAAATGAAGTGAGGTCTTAATGTATACCGGGAGGGTTGCAATAATAACGACTTCGGTAAAACACCCGGTTGATGGGTAAGAAATAAACACATGCGTAAACCAAGAGACGTGAACGCGGGGTAAAAAAATCAAAGGACTTGGATTACGAGTTATAACTATAAAATTTCGTATATAGAAATTGTGAGTAAATATGTTCAACTATTCAAAGTCGAATGGGTTGAATAAAGAATAAAGTTGAATGTTTATAAGTGATGGATTTCACATTAATAGGTCAAACAGGTTGAATACAATATAACGCCGAATGGCACAAATGAGCGCTAGCCAGATAAAGGTAGCGTTAAATGCAAGAGAATAAAGAACCCGGTAATGGGATATAACCAAATAAGAATAAATTATGGACTGTCAATATCCTGGTATGGATAATTGACAAAAGTTAAAGAGAAGATCCTAAAACTAAAACTTCGGTTTTAGTAAGAAATAATGTTTTTACAAACATAAATTCTGATAGGAATTTAAATAGTAAGCATGAAAGATACAAGTCTTGACACTGATAGGCGCA
This sequence comes from Helianthus tuberosus, assembly GCA_030545235.1. Lineage (NCBI taxonomy): Eukaryota > Viridiplantae > Streptophyta > Magnoliopsida > Asterales > Asteraceae > Helianthus > Helianthus tuberosus. Next base: position 41,597 of record JARYGA010021968.1, read on the forward strand.
ATACGATATATTCGAAAAGTGATATTTTCGAAAATAAAAGGTTGATACAAACTAAACACGATGTGACACGATCACGGTTAGGAAATGTAATGTGAAGTAAAATCACATTATAACCAAACGAGCGGTGAAAAGTAGCGGGACTAATAAGTCTAGTTAGTAAGACCGGTTAAGGCCAGTAATTCAAATCAATAAAATTTTGTTTGCTTGTAAGCGGTGGATTCGGTATAACTGAACCGAATAAATAAATCTGAAAACAAAAGAAATTATTGCTGAAAGTGAAATATTTCACTAAAGACCTTTAAACGGGCCAAGGTAACAGATTCACCAAGAGTTCGATAATATATAAAAACAATGGATATCGCTAAGTTAACTAAACTAGTGGAAATAACGAGATTACGTTATTCCGAAGTTACACTATGTCGTATGGGATATGTAGACAATTAGTAACTAAAAAGATGTTACCATACTTTTCGGGTAATACTAACAATTGGTTAAAAAGTATAAGAAATGTTTAAAATACTTCTCGGATCAAATGCATTGAGTTTAACTTAATGAATTATGTAAGAAAAGGTTTCGAGGACGAAACCTCTCTAAGGGGGGTAGACTTGTAACACCCCGAAAACGGGTTTGGTAATCAAACCCCGTTAATACTAAAAGATGGGTAAAATACCATTAGTAGTAAAATTTACCCGGTGAATATGAGGATTTAAATAAATAAGTCTAATATTTATTAAAAAGATGGGAAATACTTTGAGAAAACAAAGTACGTAAAAGGCCCGAGTTAACGGGACTTAAAATAAAACGGGTTATCACTTCCCGAACCCATTAAGCTAACTAGGAATAATTAACCTAGTTAATAAGAGGGAATGTTACTATAAATAAGTTGGTTATAGCCTACTTAATAACAAACAATTAAAACTAAACTTGAGGGGCCAAGATTGTAACAAAGGAAACTTAATAATTATAAAAAAAACACACAACACACACATGGTGTGTGTGTGGAGATCGACCAGGAGAAAGAGCTCCCATGGAGCAAACCCTAGTTCATCACAAATTCACCAAATTGGAGCTCAAATCAACCCCAAATCGATGCATGAACACGTATAAATGATCACCAAGTCAAGGAGATCGTAAGGTATGTCAAATTTTGTAATTTGGTGATGTCTAGAAATTATGATGAACACTCATAATCAAAATTCAGGGATGAATGTTGAAGGTATGAGTGATATATGTGTTGAATTCATGTTTAGAAACAAACCCTAGTTGAAAACTTGAAGAATTGGTGTTAGAAACTAGGGATTTGATGATTACTTTTGTATGTGCTAAGTGGGTTTTGACTAAATAATAAAGATGATGATATGTTTGTGATAGAAATCGTCATGATCGATAGTTGATGCGAGATACTTAAACAATTTGCAAGTTTGAGTATTTAATCATACAAAATTGAGATGGGTTCTTAGAATGTAGTAATGAAATTGGTAAATTATTCATGAATATGGATGTTTGAAACCATGATATTATTTAGTTTGATATAGAACTTGATTTGAATAGGTAGCCGAATGAATACCTAATGACATGATGAAACGGGTTTCACTTATAGATGGAACCCGTAGAATTAGCCTAATGAAAGAACGAGTTTTATATAATTAGATGATTTTATGATGTACATAAACTATGTTGATAAATATAGTTAAATTAGTTGCCTAAAAATAGCTACGACCGAATAGTCGAAGAAATGCTTAAGTGGGTTCGTTGAACTCAATTGTTCATTTCATACATTAAAAATGGACAGTTGACTTTTGAAAAGTCAAACTGACCATTACCAAGATCGAATGATAATTTTGATAGAAAATACGTGAGGTGGAATAGTCGTGATTAACAATGACTAAACTAACCATCTTGCGAATTATTATGCTAGTTTGAAGCTTAACAAGCTAGGTGAAGCTTGGGGAAGAAGCGGGTCAAACAAGTCAAGCATGAAGAGGAACGAGTGGCTTGGATGCGAGGTAAGTGAAACTTACACCTTTTTGTAGAATACATATCTATTCTATAAGTTATAAATACAATGGAGATAATATTCGAAATATGGGTTCTGGCGCGAAATGATTTGGGTCGGAATCAGAAACAAATGTTAGAAACCATAGTGATGGTAAAACGGGGTGGAACGGTAAATTAGTCAAGAAAAGAATAAGATAAATTGAGTTTTCGAACGGCTACTTTATAAGTAAGCCAAAACTAGTAAAAAGAGTAAAAAGGGATCAAATGGTAATATTGATACCATTTGACAATTAACGACTAATAAGTGTATATCGAGTCTCATGCTCGCAGGATGAACGGCTAGTGAATTAGCGAAGCTATGAAATAGCAATTAAGTCAAGACAAGGTATTAAAACAGGTCAATATGTTGGTCCGAGCCAGGTACGCATAATTACGTTGTAGTTAAAAGTGCAATTTTGGTCGAATAATTGGTGAGAGTCCTTCGTAGTAAAAGAAGGACCAAAATCGACCAAAACGCCCTTGTAGACTAAATTGAACAAACAACCCTTAAAGGTTGTTTGGAAACGAATTTCATGATTAGATAAATACTTAGAATAAGTATAGAAGTTGAAAGATGTAATATGTTAGTCAAATGGCTCTATTTGAGTTTTGCCGTAAAATAATAATCCGAGGAGTAAAACTCGGAACATATAGATATCCACATTAAACCCAACACACATATAGTTGTGGTGGAAGATCCTTTGATAAGAAATGTGGACATATGTATTTGGAAATGAATGAAAGCAATTGGTGCTTATAACATGCTTAAATGCCTCAAACGGGTCAAAATAAGCATATGGGTGAAAATGGGTTAAAGAAGGTATATAATTCTATAATCGGAACCTAATATGTTAGACATTATTGAATTTATTAGGTTTGCGAGAAATACGGGTCAAACAAACTTGTATGTTTGATAAAATCACAAACGGGTCAAATTTTGGTAAAAAGAGTAATAAGCCGAAGTCTTAAAAGTCTTAAATTTTATCAAGCCGGATGTAGGATTTTAACTCCATATGATGGAGAATCAAATTTCAAACATGTAGGAAGAAACGGTAGGTCAAACGGATAAGCGGTTTGAAAGATACGAAAGATTTCGTGTCAAATTACGGCAAAATGGAAAAGCTGGATGCAGGGTCCACCGTAAATTACGGTGCCACCGTAATTTACGGTGGAGCTGATTTGTGTTACGGTGCTAATCTACTGTTGTACGGTAGGGAGTGGTCAATACATGAGCCACCGTAAATTACGGTGCCACCGTAATTTACGGTGGAGATCAGGATTTAGTTATTGTTTTGGGTTCAAGATATTAATGTTGGATTTTCCAAATTTCCTCATTATATTAATTATTTAATTATCAAAACTGACCTTTAAGTTGGTTTTGATCACAGGTGAATGTCGAGAGTTCCGGATGAAGATCAAGCGTCGAGCAAGAACCGAACACACGTTAAACAAAGCTTCCGCAACGCTGTTTTGTCGTTATTTTTAAACGGCGAATTAAATTACATTACCTATATCACTTAAATTGTAAAAGTTTTTTTTAACAAACCCGTATTTCCGATGTATGTGTAATCATTAATTACATGACTATTTTCGCAAAATATACGTTAAACCTTGATTTATAGGAACGGGTGTTACAGCAGAGGTCTTAAAAAGACCACCAAAGCTGCAAATCAAAAGAACCACTGCTCCAGCTGGTGCTGCCATCTACAAAAGAAGGAGCCAAAACCAGTCAGGGGCTGAAACAGTTGAAGAATTAAAAGCTGGAAATGGTGTTGTAAAAGAGGGCATTAAATTAATGATGAAAGAAGATCTTGAACTGGAACAATCTGCAAGTACTGCTCAGCCAGTCATGAATAGGCCAGCATCTCAAAACTCCTCATCAAATAAATCTCTCCCAAGAAACCCATTTGGTTTAAAAATACTAAAGTGGCTCTCTGATCAAAAGACGCATGTATTGACTCTGGTCTGAATCAATGGTGAAGTGAAGCATATATCAAGGAATCAAGTACTAGGCCTGGGTGTTGAAGATCTACAAGATCTCCTTGAGCTTACACTGTGCAGGGATGAAGATGATACAAGTTCCCAGGATTTTGAGCTGACATTTAAAGAACAAATCAAAGAACTTCTGATGAGGAATAAAGATCCAGAATAATGAAGGGTTTTGGCATTATCTGTTCCAGGGGGAGATTGTTGGGATTGAACCCTGCCAGGGGAACAGATAATGAAAGCCAAAACCGGATCATGACAGTGGATTCACAATAAGCAGCAGTTTACACTAAGTCTTCTCCCTTGAAAGTAATTATAACATCTGATGGTCTTGCATCCACTGCCCGGATACAACTGGTGCTGTTCTTCTAACTACTGATGAAGCCAGAAGACTGCTGAGAACTTAGCACTGTTGGTACAATCTACTGATGACAAAGCACTGCCCAATCAAGGACTGATCAACCTTGAGGAAAGCACTGACATAAAGAGAGAGCAGTAGTTTAGTATATCATCTGTTTCATGTATAGTCAGTAGTTAAGGTTTAGCAGTGTTTGTATAAGACCAGTAGATACAGGTTGTTAGACGTCGCTTTCATGGTGACGTCAGCCGAGATGCCTCAGCGGTTTGGATTGTCTATAAATGGAACAATACTCTGTACTGTTACATTTGATCGTTCTGAGAGAGTTCTTCTCCTCAGTTCAATCCTTTCATCTTGTGCAACCAACCACTGTAGTATCAGGCTGAGGGGGAGCTTAGTTTGTAAGCATGCTTGTAATCTTTTGCTTTGAATTGTAATCTTTCGGCTCTATGAAAAGCAAATGTTTATCAAACTATTTTCTCCTTTGATTGTGTTTACAAAGTTTGTTATTCATTTCCGCTGCACTTTACATTGTTTCATATTCATTCATTGTTCAAATCATACAAACAAACACAATCATGAGAGCCTCCGATCCTAACAATTAGCATCAGATGTTATAATTACTTTCAAGGGAGAAGACTTAGTGTAAACTGCTTTCATTATACCGTTGTAACCACTGCCTTCATCAGTAACTTTCATAAAAGTACTGTCCTTCATTTCTTCAGAGTTTGGCATGTGGGCAGCACATAGTGGTCAGTACTTTTGTAACCGCTGCCACGTCAGCCTTCACTTTTTCTTCTATAAAACCCCCACTTCACACCAAAACAGGGTTTTACTGTTGAATTGAATTCTCAAAAATTCTTTTCTCAAAGCAGTTTTTCTTCACATTCCTTCACAAATCTCTTCGATCATCATCTCCAAAATGACAAAATCGAAGCCATCTGCAAAACCCACTTCCAAATCATCGTCGAAAGCGGCCTCTCAAAAGGTCAATACCACTGAAATCCCACACAAACCATCTCACAATGTTCTGGGTCTTCTCACAAAACCCGGCACCACAGATGCTCTCGACTCCATCATCGCCAAAATGGCTAAATCAAAGTACAAAACTTTGTTAACAGCCGATGCACCAATTTACTTAGCAACCCAACGAGAGTTTTGGAAAAACGCAACCCTTGACAAACAAGGTGAAACTATGGTAGCCATTAACTCCTCTTTAAAGGGTAAAGCTGTTCAAATCACGCCACAATCTATATCAGAAGTCTTTAAACTCGATGATCAGCAAGGTAAAACTTCTTTCCCTAAAAACGAGTTAAAAATTGACTTCATTGAGAGAGGGTATGCAGACACAATGATGAAGAAAGCTACCTTACAAAAAGGTTTCTTTCCTTCTGCAACAAGGTTTTTATTCCATACCCTCCTAATGTGTGTTTCAAACAAAACCACTTCTTTTAATGAAATACCATTAAAGATTCAAAATCTGGGATATGCTATTCTTCAAGAAGAAAATTTTAACTTTTCTCGGGAAATCTTTAATGATTTGGTTAACAATGTTGAAACAAAATCATTCTTACTGTTTCCAAGGTCTTTAAGTTATTATTTTGAGAAGAAATTCACTAAGGATGATATTGCTGCAATAAACCAAGGTGAATATTTTCAAATGCACAGCTTAACTGCTGAAACTTTTACAAGAATATTAACACCTTGCAAAACATAAGCAACGGTGCCTGAGCAGAATTTAGCAGCCACCACTGCTCCTCAGGTATCTGCTGCTGAGCCCACTGCTCAAGGTGATCAAAGTAGCAGCACAACTGCTTTGAAACCCACACCTAAAATCACCAAAAAGCCATAGAAAAAGAAAAATAAAAAACCCCCCAAACCAATCAAAAAGGCAACTCTGGAGGATGAGATACCAGAGCAAATGCCTGTGACAACACAAAAGTCACAAGATATCACTGCTGCTTCTTCCTCACAGCAGTTGGTACAAATATCTCAACCCATAACCGAAACTCCTCCTGCTTCTTCTCAAAAAGAACAGGTTGTACACATAGGGTCTCCATATCATGATGCTCTGGAAACACTCGTTTCCATCATCCACAGCCCAATGCCCGGGGCAAATCCTCTTTCTACACCAAACATCACATCCATAATTCCCCCACCAACTAAACTTCTGTTGGATGCAATCGATTTGAACCAGGCACTAACCAGTCCTTCTCAATCACCTATTAATGAGAATATACCTCAACAAATGACTGGGCCTGATGTATCAATCCTTGCTAACCCACCAACACAACCTGAGGAGGTTACACCCCTTGAGTTACAAGTAACTCTTGGTGGTATTCCAAGTGAAGCAGCCACTACAAAAATTGAACCCACTGGTTTACATTTGGACAGTGGTTACATCAATAAGACTTCCTTGGAGGCAATTCCTTACATAGCACCTCTGCCAACCACCAGTGGATTTATTTTTACCACTGGAAACATCAAAAGGTTGTCAAGTGTTGAAGGAAGAAGACCCTAGTACCAAGAAAAAAGGGCATCAGTGGTTAATGTTTGGAGTACACTCCCTACTTCAACCACTGATAAAACCACTGCTAGTGGGTAATCAGATGATCCCATTAAATTGGGTGATGGTTTAAAATATTTGGAATTGACGGAACGTGTTGATAAACTGGATACTTCAGTTGCAGATATCAAAGAGATGCTGCAACAGTTGTTGACAGTACAAAAGATGCAATCCACTGTTGTTCCACCTCAAGCAACTGCTCCACCACAAGCATCTGCTACAAATGAGCTCTGGAACCTCTTCCAACCTTTTCTCCAACAACAAAAAGAAATGGTTGATCAGCAACATGAACTACATGTCAAAAAGCTGAGAAACATAATGGAGTCTAGGTCCAAGAACACACAAGCAGATATTAAGGCAATCAAGGCCCATTTATTGGAAACCACTGGCACTGCTCCTCCAACAGTACTTTTCATTAATCAACTTCCCCCAGATAATGCCAAAAAGGGGGAGAAAATTCAGGAGTGGAAGAAGAAGGGAATAGATGATGGTCTTTACATTTAACCAGAAAGGGATGCTATGACTAGAAAAATTCCTTTGCCAGATGGTAGTAAAAAGGTTGATGCTATCCAAGAAGCACTTGATGAAGGAGTAGCAAGTGTAAAAAGGGATCGAGTGGCAAAGGATATTTCAAGGTGGAATGAGGAGAAAAGAGCTTTCATGGAGCTGTATGCGCAGGGTTGTTCTGAGTCTAAGGATACTAAAAATCCTAAGCCAAAAAGGAAACCTAAGTCCATCCCATCCAGAATTCCAAAGCATATTCCAAAACCACCATCCAAAAGCCATCAGCATCAAACCTCCACCCAAACAGATGTTGTAACTCCTGCTGTATCAACTACTGCTGGTATTTCAGAGGTTTCAACATTTGTTATCATTTCAACACACACCACTTCAACACACACCACAACCACTGCCTTACCACCACCACAATCACCTCCAAAAACAACCTCACCAACATCACCTCCTGCCAAAAAGCAGAAGACAACATATGTTACAACATCTGCTGTAATGAAAACAGTGGTTGAAACACCAGTTTTTTCAACAGCTGTTAGTCAATCACAAACCACTGCCACCCAAATTACCACCACTGTTCCACCCAAAACATCATCAGTCCCTCCTTAAACAAAAAGGAGAAGGCTAATCCTCAAAGATGATGACTATTCACCACCACCAACATCTTCAAAATCCCTGTCACTTGTCACCATTCCAAAACCCATACCTCTCTCTTCAGCTCAAATTCTAAAGCCATTACCTCCTGCTGGTGTCTCATTTCCTCTGGAACTCATTGCAGTTAGGAAAGAAATCAAATCCTTTTACTATGAGGATGACCCAGCTAAAAGGGAGTTTGCCATCAGTTGAAGGATATCCCAGGCCTAACAATATCGAAGAATATTTGAAACTCAAGGCCAAGCAAGCAGAGGATATCGCAATCAGAAATAGACAAGGGAAATCTGATAGAGAATTTCAGCAAAACTACCAGTTTCTACTCACACAGGTCATAGCTATGGAGCAATTTGCCAAAAATGTATGTCAGTAAATCTCAGAAAGGGCAGGTGAGTCCTTGAGAAAAGACTACATTCAGAACATCATGACCTACAAGAAATACAAGGGGGAGAAACACATGTACAAAAACTGGACCATTCCTGAGCTTGAAAAAGAGGCAGCCAGGATTCAAGAAATGATAAAAAAATAAGGTCAAGCAGACTCCTCCTGAAAAGTTCAAACAGTTTGAAGCTGATAAGGCATTAGAGTTGAAGAGAATGAAAGAGGAGCTGATAGCAGCTGATTATGGGTCAAAGAATTCTGTGTCAAAGTGGGGTGAAGATAGGGTCAGGGCTACCTACAAAAAATTGGAGGAACTTAGAAAGAAAGACCCAACAGTTCTTAAAAAGCCTGACTACTCCAAAGCAGAGGTCTCAAAAAAACCACCAAAGCTGCAAATCAAAAGAACCACTGCTCCAGCTGGTGCTGCCATCTACAAAAGAAGGAGCCAAAACCAGTCAGGGGCTGAAATAGTTGAAGATCTAAAAGCTGGAAATGCTGTTGTAAAAGAGGGCATTAAATTAATGATGAAAGAAGATCTTGAACTGGAACAATCTGCAAGTACTGCTCAGCCAGTCATGAATAGGCCAGCATCTCCAAACTCCTCATCAAATAAATCTCTCCTAAGAAACCCATTTGGTTTAAAAATACTAAAGTGGCTCTCTGATCAAAAGACCCATGTATTGTCTCTGGTCAGAATCAATGGTGAAGTGAAGCATATATCAAGGAATCAAGCACTAGGCCTGGGTGTTGAAGATCTACAAGATCTCCTTGAGCTTACACTGTGCAGGGATGAAGATGATACAAGTTCCCAGGATTTTGAGCTGAAATTTAAAGAACAAGTCAAAGAACTTCTGATGAGGAATAAAGATCCAGAATAATGAAGGGTTTTGGCATTATCTGTTCCAGGGGGAGATTGTTGGGATTGAACCCTGCCAGAGGAACAGATAATGAAAGCCAAAACCGGATCATGACAGTGGATTCACAATAAGCAGCAGTTTACACTAAGTCTTCTCCCTTGAAAGTAATTATAACATCTGATGGTCTTGCATCCACTGCCCGGATACAACTGGTGCTGTTCTTCTAACTACTGATGAAGCCAGAAGACTGCTGAGAACTTAGCACTGTTGGTACAATCTACTGATGACAAAGCACTGCCCAATCAAGGACTGATCAACCTTGAGGAAAACACTGACATAAAGAGAGAGCAGTAGTTTAGTATATCATCTGTTTCATGTATAGTCAGTAGTTAAGGTTTAGCAGTGTTTGTATAAGACCAGTAGATACAGGTTGTTAGACGTCGCTTTCATGGTGACGTCAGCCGAGATGCCTCAGCGGTTTGGATTGTCTATAAATGGAACAGTACTCTGTACTGTTACATTTGATCGTTCTGAGAGAGTTCTTCTCCTCAGTTCAATCCTTTCATCTTGTGCAACCAACCACTGTAGTATCAGGCTGAGGGGGAGCTTAGTTTGTAAGCATGCTTGTAATCTTTTGCTTTGAATTGTAATCTTTCGACTCTATGAAAAGCAAATGTTTATCAAACTAATTTCTCCTTTGATTGTGTTTACATAGTTTGTTATTCATTTCCGCTGCACTTTACATTGTTTCATATTCATTCATTGTTCAAATCATACAAACAAACACAATCATGAGAGCCTCCGATCCTAACAGTTGCGATACAGCGAGTGACTTGACCGAAAGTTGACAAGCGAGAGTGCTTCGAATAAGAGAGATCGATTGCGATAGCGAGGAGGCGACGTAAAGACCAAAGTAATATCCCACCAGTTGGCGTTCCAAGGTATCTCGTGTTGCGAAGAGTTCGTTAGCTCGATACGATTGGAATTTTAAAGAACTTGAAAGGTTTCTCATGACGTGGAACTAACTGAGTCGATCGTTAACCAACGTTACAAGAAACGTTCATTTTAGATATTTAAAAAAAAATTTTGGGTGGAAATCTTGAAAATTTTCCTTTTAACATGAGGTCAACTGGTTCGATGTTAACCAATGTTGCAAGGAAGTTTAGGTTTTACATATGAATATGAAAACTGGGGTTACGAAACTCTCCTATGACACGGGTTCAACTGAACTTGATGCTAAACCAACGTCTCAAGAAAGTCTTGTTTTTGTCATTGAAAAAGGTTTTTTTAGGGAAAAATTGGACTCATGAAAGCTCCCCCTGGACATGGAGTTAAGCTGGTTCGATGTTACCTCCACATTGTGAGGGATTTCATTTGTCCCATGGTTTTAGTAAAAGTTTTTTTTAAAAAAATTAGTTTTAACCGTTTGAGAAGACAATTTAGCATCGAGCCCCACCTGGCACCTTCCCACGGAAGTTTTTTAATATGATTAAAACATTTATGTATAGGAAGTACCAGCGGCGTATCCACCATGTTTCTCCCATATTACTTCCGTTTCGTGAGACGGTGTCAGGTGTGCCGATATGAAACGGATATAATTTGCGCTTACTCGGCCCAATCGATAGGAAGTCGGACTGAGTATAAGGTAGAATCGAATAGGTTAAACCGGCGAGTTGAATTGCGAACGTAGTTGTAGCAGCGTGCGCGAGTAGCCTGATGACACAAAACATTTATGTGTCGTGTCTGGATAGGCGTCGAGCGACAAGCGATAAGCGAATAGTGCGTTTTCGATTAGATTCCACATTAAACCCACATGGCACGCTTCCACGAGAGTTTCCTAACAGGGTGAAACACCACGTTTGACCAGTTAGTTTTGCCTCGTGAAGCGATGTCATGTGTATTAATACCACACAGACTGCAATGAACATCAAGCGAGCGATAAGCGGTAGACTATACACGATAAGCGATAAGCGATTAGGTGATTAAGCGATTAACACAACACAACATCAGTAATGACGGCGGCGATAAACGAATTACAATAAGCGGTAGTTGTTGCGTTGCAAGCGATGGAGGTATGCGGTTCGATTTGATTGATTAACACCACAGGGTTTAACTAGCATCAGACCCCACATGGCCTTTTTCTACGAAAGGTCGCTGATATGACTAAAACACCTTACTTTAACCATATGAGCTTCATCTCGTGAAGCGAGGTCATGCGTGCTAACTTAACACGAATATCACGGCTAACGGTATAGCGATAGATTGATACACAGCAAACGGTATAGATTCACACTATAAGCGATAGAGGTTGCGAGATACACATGATAAGCGATTACGATTAGCCGAGTTTTGTTTCGAATAAGCTTTGCGTTACGTTGCGACGCATCACAGTTATCGAGGAGGGTAGAATAGATCCTCACTCAACAATATCGTGAGCGTTTATGTACTTGATGAGATTGATTGCGACAGACTTACGACCAGTCTTGCGTCGATGCAATGGTCCTGCGTGGTAGACTCCCGGAGTCCATCGATGAGGCGATTGCACTGCGTTTGCAGACTTGCGTTAAGTCTCGCGATGATGCGATTTAGATATTACGCCTTGCGATTGAATGTAGTGTGTTGAAAATAATCACAATAGTATAATAGGTCTAATAACGTTCAACTCCACGTGGCGCTTTCTTCACGGAACTTCGGTAGTATGATAAAGCACACCTTGCTTGACTCCTACTACTTTCATCCCGTGATTTGGTGTCACCTTTTGTCAAAACGCTTATGGCACCTTAGAATTCACTACGATCTCCGTGCACTGACCCAAATAATCCCGTGTGCACCCGTGATTAATCGTTCCTTGCACGTTTATCATACCTCGTTCTAAGAGTGTAGTGAGGGTAAAACACATTATTTCATGATGTAGTATATAGTATGCGTGTGAACCTAGTGTAAGTGCGACGACTAGAGTGTGATAGAGAAAACGGAAACAAGAGTTGAGGTTTACGCATGGTGGCAACATCGAGTAATAGAGTAGGTTCAAAACTTAGAAATTTAACGTCGAAAATCATATCATTACAACTTTATCCTATGCTTGCTAGATGTCTGATGATGAAGACTTTTGCTAGAGCTGTTGTTGTTGTACTCAACTTCACGGTTCGATGCGGCAGTTGTGGGTGAAGTGACCGTAACGATTGCAGTTATTGCAATAGCGACAGTCAGCCCCAACTGGATGATGATAGGTACACGAGTAACACTGAGGATGAGCTCCAGTGTAGGCTCGTTTTGGAAACATCGGAACTGTTCGAAGAGGTTTCGGTTACAGCAGTTCGGTTGTTGATGAGCTCGGGCTTGAAGTCTTTTGTTTGCGGCTGGGTTTGTCAGTGTCTTGCGAAGAAGTGTCGTCGTTGGAGGATTCGTCTGAGGACTCACTTGCAGAATCTTTGGCTGATTTGTCGGAAGATCCGTCGGCAGATTTGTCAGAAGAATCGGCAGCAGATTCGTCCGAAGAATCGTTAGCAGATTCGTTAGAAGAATCGCCAGCAGATTTGTCAGAAGATTTGTCAGTAGATGCATCAGAAGAATCGTCAACATGTTCGTCTGAAGGATTAATGGCGATTGCTTGATGAGCTTGCTTGACAGGATTCCTTGAGAATAACCCTTCCATGAGTCGTTTGTTGTTGATTTCTGCGGCTAAGCGGTAGGTTTCTTCGATAGTAGCAGGTCGTGCAGCTTCGAAAAAATCACCCACACACTCAGGCAAGCCGCGAATATACTTCGAAATGGCTTTTTCTGAAGTGTTGACTTGGCTCGGGCAGATTATGCTAAGCTGTTTGAACCTTGCGGTGTAGCCAGCGTTGTCACCTCCGTCTTGCTTGATTTCCCAAAATTCGTTTTCTAGCTTCTGGGTTTCGTGAGGGGGACAGTACTCTCTCTTCATGAGCTCTTTCAGCTCATCCCAAGAGAGAGCGTAAGCTGCGGAGATCCCACGTTTGTTACGTTCGGCGGTCCACCAGTTGAGTGCTTGCGATTGAAATACTCCGGTAGCGCAAGTAGTACGAAAACTATCGGGACACCCACTTTGACGAAGGGTAACTTCGATAGAATCGAACCACTGGAGTAGCTGAGTCACACCTCCTTCACTCGTGAATTCCATTGGGTCACAGGCTTTGAAGTGTTTGTAAAGAAAAGCAGATTGCGGCGCTTCCGTCTTGGAGTCTTCCGAGGCTCGAGAGTTGCTGAGAGAGTGCATTCGAGCGGCAATTTGAGGAATAAGCTTAACCACTTCCTTAGTCACAAGTGATGCAATCCTCTTATCGGCGCTTCGTTTGGCCCTTCCCCTAGTTACTCGTCTCGAGGTAGAGTTGTTGGAAGGCATCTAGACAGGAAGAGACTTGGAATGAGATTCGATCATAATGATTTTTGAGTTTTGCGATGCGATTGAGCGCGTTCAAAACTTGATGCAATAGTATGTTAATAATGCGAATCACATAGGAGCCACATAGGAGACACGAATTTCCTAAGTTCTCACACAACGACTTGTTTGTTTATACGTATATATATATTTATATAATTGTAATTTGTAATCATACACATACAGGTCGATTTAGAATATGCGAGGACGCGTTGAGGTGAGAAAACGAGAGCGAATGCGATAGATTATGCATTAGTTTTGTTGCGAACATTCGGGTTGCGTTTTAGATTGCGATGGCTGTGCGAATTGTGCGCTTATAAAGCATGGAGTGAAAATCGTTAAATCGAGAAATCGATAAAGCGTAAAGTTTCAAAACGTAAATAAGTTCCAACCAGTTGTAAAATTGACGGGTCGTACGATAGAGTGCCTTGGGTGTTTAGGCGTCGACTACCCAAGGTAACCCAACTATATTTAACAAGTTAGTGCACGCGCGTTGACCTAGAAGACTCCATGCTTCCACTGGGATGCAGCTCGTGGCATTCGTCTTCCTAGTCATCGCATGGCTCGAGGTATTGCGATAGTCGAGTCCTTGGTGAGAGCTTTTTGAAAACCAATTTATAGAGAGTGGAACGGCTTATTAAGGTACGGGTTTCACCCCTGACTTAACAGCTTCGTTCCTAATGGTGGTTATGCTCTTCGAATAGATTCGTGAGTTCCACTAGATTTCGAAATGGAGACTTTCGTCGAGATGTGGATGTCACTCCTAACTCGACGAAAGGTTCTCGTACTAGAAAATACGCTGAGTGAGAGATCTCATCGAGAGTTCTTGGTTTTCACACCTGGTCTCGACAGGATCACTCGGTTTTGTTATGCGAGTAATTTCGAAAACACGTGTATTATGTCAGCCTTAGGAAAGGCTAAGTAGTATTCAAGCCTTTGGAAAGGCTTCTTCGCATGAAATTGTAGTACGCGGTGTTCACGCGAAGTAGTAGTTTTAGCTACTTCGAATGAAGGTAATAAGTAAGCCCGATACAAACCCTACTGGATTTGTACGAGTCGGCCTGTTGGTACTTAGACTATAGACTAGGTCAATCTCTAAGACGTCGACCCGGACTAGGTCGAGTCCGGCCTAATTCCCTATAGTTATGGCTCTGATACCAATCTGTCACACCCCAACTAATGGCGGAATCATCGGGGCGCGACACTAGGCGAATCAGATTGCTCAAGAGAATCCATAACAACTATATTGCGATAATATTTAATACATTCGTTATCCCATACTAACAAACAATACAATCACATAAGTTATCACAGATTTCTTGTCCTCTCGAACAATACAAATCCGACAACCTAGATTTTAGTTGAGTTTCTAGACTTCCTAGCTTGATTTGATATAGCCTGCGATCTAACCTGCAACATACATCAAAATGTTTGTCAATACAAAAGTATTGGCGAGTATACAGGTTTGATAGGTATCGTGTAATAGATAAAAAGTGCAGCGAAATTCCATATGCATAAACGTAATACACGACATATACACTCACAAAGCTGATACTACCAACTAAGTCCTCGATGCTCGAATATGCGATGGCAAACTAGACCCCGTCGGGCGCAATAGTACTATACTAGTCTTGGTGGGACGTCACGAGTATAAGCCCTAGCACATATGCAACTAGCATCACGTATATCTATGCATAACAGTTATTCGCAAGTGATAGTTCGATTGATTGAATAATTCGTTTGGTAAGTTCGATTTGTTAGAAACGTATGTTACACCCAAAATGCGATTAAAAAGGGGTCAAGTATACTCACAGTGCGTATTTAGTGGGAATACAGCTTGATAGGGTCGGTTGCGAGTATGTCTGCGTTAATCATCGAACGATATGGTAAACGATGCACGGTTACGCGGGAATAATATAAAAATGGCAGTTTTCCAGTCGGATGGTGCTCATCCGGTCGGATGGGCCCATCCGGTCGGATGACTGTTGGTTTGGATCGGATGGCTGTCATCCGGTCGGATAAGTGTTGGTCAGGTCGAATTGCTATCCGGTCGAATAACTGTTGACTGGGTCGAATTGCTATCCGGTCGCATAACTGTTGATTGGGTCGAATTGTCATCCGATTGAATAACTGTTGATTGGGTCGAATTGTCATCCGGTCGAATAACTGTTGATTGGGTCGAATTATCATCCGGTCGAATAACTGTTGATTGGGTCAAATTGTCATCCGGTCAAATGACATGATATCCGGTCGGATGACATGCTATCCGATCGGATGGCATGTGGTCCGTTCGGATGACATGTTGTCTGGTCGGATAACGCGTCTGTTTTTAGCGTCCCGATCAACTGTTTTCGTGTGTTTCCGGAAGAAATACGTGTGGTTTCACTGAGATGTTATGGTATCGTTTTAAACAATGATATTTCATCAGTTTCGATCCGTTCTAACGGTCGGGAATCACCCCGTTCCACCAGATCTGGTCGTGCTTGACGGTTTCTCATGTTTAGCTCGAAATCGCACAGTTCCTAGGTTAAATTCATAGATTTTAGGTGAGATTTGTTATCAAAACATGTGAAAATCACCTAGATCTGAGTTGTTTATGGTGGGATGAGATCACAACTTGAAGTTCATATGAACTCTTGGTGACATCACCTTAAAACACCTCAAATCAGTAGATTTCACGGTTAGAAATTGAGTTTTGAAGGACAGAATGACGTAGAATCGAGTGTAGATCATAGAAGTACAAGTTTCTAGATTGAAATCTTACCGGAGTCGCGAGGAATCGAGAGGAAAGGGTCTTGAAGCGTGTCTGGGCGAGTGGGAGCTGTCACATCACTTGAACAGTGGTGTGACAGGCTATTTATAGGCAACAGAGAGGCTGGAGTGGTTTTGGGTCGGATCGCCATTCGTTCGGATGGTCCATCCGGATGGCCACTCCGGCGCGGTGAACGTTTCCATTTTTCGAGCGTTGCGATAGTTTTTGGAGTACGTGCTTTCTATAGTTAGTTTATATTGTCATTATATATGTATATATATCACTAGGGGTCGTATTTACGTATCCATATTCCAAAGTTTCGATTTAACAATCGGTTTTCGATTCGAGTATGCGATTATTAGCGACGTTTCACGGCCATCAAGGAGGGTAGTATACGTCCTTTCTTGATGTTATCGTGAACGTCATTGTGTGTTGTGCCACAATGACTGACGGGGTACTACTCACTCGTATTGTCATCATCGTCACGACGACTGGTGCTATAGCACTCACCCGAGAGTCCTTGTTAGCGTTAGTTGTTTTACGTTCGACACATCACGGCCACTGAGGAGGGTAGAATAGGTCCTCACTCAATGCCTCCGTGAGTGTTAGTGTTTGTGATAATTGTGTATTGCGAAAATATGCGATTTATCCTTCGAATAGCGAAGTATGCGATATAGTTACATTATGATCCGAATCTCTGGTGCTAGGCGTAACGAGTATATCGAGTAGTAACAACGCACAAAAGTGCGGGTTGTTACAGAAAGAATGCCAGATCCACAAATCTTGTGACGCCAAGGCCTCAAGTATTAAGGGTTGGATGGCCGTGATCACCTCGCGTGTATTGGCCTCGCCACGCAGTCAGGCGGTTATGCCACGCCCAATGCATACAATCAATGCTACCAAGCATTCTCGGAAACCCGTACCGTGCTTCATGGGCTTGGTACAACTGTTGAACATCATACGCGTTTGGTTTCCGCAAATATTGTTTGCTATACAGTTTCACCACATTATGGCAAAACCGAGACAAACATTCCCGCGTAGTTCTTGCCGACATCTGAACGTAAAAAATATAAATACGAGTCCCGTGCGCTCCTGTCGTAAAAGCATACGTGGTGCATCCGAAAAATAATCGTTCACCAATTTCTCGTGCGCTCCTGTCGTAAAAAATATATAAATACGAGTAAATAAGGAATAAGGATAATAAAATTTATTAATGACAAACCTTCGCGGTCCCTGTTAACCCGTATACGTCTGGTAATAACGCTTTCAGACGAGTCATCTTCCTCCTCCATAAGAATCTGCGCCGCCTTTACCACAGTGTTTGCGAAAATCATCTCCTATTCGTCCGAAGAACCCGAGGACACCAAGAATTAGATGCCATTGTGGATGAAAAGATATTTTTTTTATAAAAGAATGGTATAAAAATGAGAGTGTTTTGGGTTGAAAGTGGGGAGAAAATGGTGAAAAATGGTATAAAATGAGATGGTTTTATAGAAAAAGGGAATTTTTTTTATTAAATATATAGCCGTTCAACGGCTATATTTTCAAAACATGGGCCCGTCTTCAACGTCTTGAGCACGCCGGTTATCACATGATGGGCCGAGGGGGGCGGTGTGGGGGACCGGCGCCGGGCCTCCACGGGCCTAAGCCGGCCCCCATACCTCTTGGTCTTAATGGCTTTGCAAACCATTAATGGATCTGTTTTCCTTGTTGTTTTCATGCCGGGGATTTACAAATACGTACATACTTACAATGATTTCAAGGTTTATTCGTGCACACATACAAACACATGAACTCGCTCAACTTTTGTTGATGTTTTCAAACTACATGTATTTCAGGAAACTAAATATGGATCTGGCGGGCGTTGGAAGTTTTCAAGGGTTGTTCGGAATAAAAGATGTCATCCGGTGTCTAAGGGTTTGGGGTTGTGTATCTTATCCTGGATAAGATACATAGTCCAAGACCTAGTTTTTGGTAGTATCTTTTGTCGAGTCCTTATGGAACTCTAAAACAATTTGAATGGTTTGTAATTTGGAATTGAAGTTTGTGTTTAGATTTTAAGACAGTGTTGTTGTGATGTTTTAAACTTAATCTATGGATGAACATCTTGGTTTTATCATATAGTTGTTTGTTGCAATGATATTAAGCAAGCCACACATAACCACGCTTCCGCAAAAGTCATGGTGTGATAACTAAGGGTATAATTTACATGGTAATTAAAAACATTTTCGTTAAACTGTAACAGAAATACAGAATTATATGATAACTACAGCTTTTTTTTCTTCAACATATATAAAAAAGAGAAGTAAACTATCTAATAATAGTATTATCCGGTTTACAAACTAAATCCCACTAACTATAAAATTTAAGGAAATTAATGACCAGTTAAGCATGTAGTGGAAAGTTAAAAGACCAGGTTGATAAAATTAGAAAAATGTCACAAAAAAGTAATTTTAATGTAAAAAATGAACAACAATTTAAGAATTAAACGATGGTTAACCCAAAACTTTACGTTACAAGGTGGATTTTATAGAAGCATATTATAAAATGAGTTGATTTTGTAGCCGTTCAAAAAATTAAAAATAAAAGTATAATACAAAATGTGATTGTTCCAAGAAGCTTGGAGGAATGTGGTGGCAGTGAGGCTCCCACACCACATGGGTAAGAATTCTCCAGAAAGCTGCTCACGCTTTTCACTTCCAATTTACATGTTTTATTAATTTATTAGTTTTTTAACAGCAAAAATTCAATAAAAAATTAATATTTAACTTAGGAATTTTTCTTTTAATTGTTTCTTTAACATAGAATAGCAATTTACTATGAGTTTTTTTATTCATTAACACGTGTTTTTTATATATTAATCATCTTATAACTTGTAATTATAATATGGAGTAAACTTCCGTTTTGTGATGTGATTTTATGTAAAGATATTATACAGATTACAACTGATCCAAATTATTTTAACAGAGTGTATTTAATCATTTATTTAAAATTTAGTAACCTTTTTTCACTATAAATTTATATACCATTATCAACGAGAATATCTATTGATTGTCCATTGGGAAAAATACGATCATCGGTAATCCTTTGGTAAATTTATGTGAAAAATCCGGACGTAGGTAAAGACTTTACGATCAATCTTAGATATTACCGACGAATTACCGAAGACCATTTCACTGACGGGTCACCATTAAATTAGGGATGAGATCGGTACCGGTATCGAGCCAAGCTTGTACCGTACCACATATTATCAAAACGGAATGTGAGCTAATCAGTATCGTTCCGATTATGGTCAGTTGATACCAGTATCCTTACTAGTGATAGCCACATCTCTGATCACTTATAGATCAACGACGAATGTTTAAAAAAGTCAATTTTTGTAGTTGGGTAAGCTTTTTGGCTTCCATGGTAACATATAGCTCGGTGCTAGTATTTGGAAAAAAAAATCTCAGTATAGAATATTCGAACAATCCCATATATTCCTTTCAACAATTCAAAAATTATTGTTTCTTTGATAGAAATGGTAATTGTATGATTAATTTATAAGTCATGTAATATATTATATTGTTCTAGAGATAACATTGTTTAATTTGACATGGAATATCAAATAATTATACACTTACTATCTAAGATAATAAAATCACAATAACTAGAGAGCTAAAAAGGTTATATTATTATATGTTGTATTGTTGTTTTATACAATAAAATAAACTTATCTTATCTTGTATTATTGTTTTATACAATTAAATAAACTTATCTTAATATCTTATATTACATTTTTGTAGCATTTTCCTGGTCATAAAATCATTCCAATTTTGGTGGCTCCACCTCAAATAAAAAGTTTTGCCTTTTTTTAAGGAAATAATTGTTAACTTAAGAAATATTGATATTCGTACAAAGTTTACTTTTCTTTTTTACGCGTATAGGGTCATGTAAATGTAGTTGTTTTAAAAATCAGTTTATTTGAAATAAATATAAATTAATAAATACGGGACATGTAGTCGAAAGATAGTATGATCTTCAATCGTTTTTTTCCTTTTCCTTGGTATTAATTAGAGTAAAGCACATATTGAGACCAGACTGTTAGAATTTTTGCAAAGGGTAAATTACATTTTTCGTCCTTTATGTTTGTATCGGATTGCAATGGATAACCTTTAACTTCAATAATTACAGTCGCAATCCTTTATTCGGAGAACTTATTACACGATAGGCCTTTTACACTAACCTATTTAAAAATTTCAGTTAACTCTAGTCATGTGCATTGTACATGAGGGCAATTTGGTCATTTTAAGCATTAATAGTATATAGTATAATAAAAAAATAAAAAAAAAACAAAAAAAAAAACTTCAAAACAATTAATTATTTAGTTAATATATTTGTTTTATAATTTATAATAGTATGTATCATTTATACATACCATCATCTACTATAACCTAACCACAACCATCTCCATCTCCTCCATCACCACCGTCCCACCACCACCCAACCTGCTGGAAACCACAATCACCACCACCAACTTCGCACACAACCACCACCATCTTTGCAACCAACACCGTCAGAACTACTTGGGAAGTAGGGTGCAACAAATGAAACCACTGATCCGTCATCGCTGATCCATGCACCTCCGACCAGAATGATGACGTCTCTTCACTAGGCTAAACTGTACAATCCAGCTCACTCGAATCGAACCTATGTGACGAACTCCGCCACCACCACCATCGCAGTCTACTCCGGCCAGGTTACCATTGTTGAATCAGGCAACCACTTGAGGCAACTTTGATACCAATCAAATCGTATATAACTACTTAATGAAAGCCCTATGCTTTTGTTCCTAATATGTAATCACAAAACTCCAATTTTTGAATTTAAATGAGGGAGATAGTAGTGTTTGTTTGAAGAAGAGGACTTGGTCAAAACATAGTCTGTAATCACAAAACTCCAATTTTTTTATACCAATCACGTAAACGTGTTTTGAATAATAAAACCTGAAAGTTTTTTGTGGTGTCAATGAGCTCCAGATGCACCGGATCGCTGCCCCTGTCTTCCTACATATAGAACGAGACCAAAAGATACAAAAGGTATATGTCATATTACTGAATTTACTTGTTGAACACATAGCGATTATGAGGCCTTTCTAAATGTGGCTTTGGTTTGATGAGTTTTACTGCTACCCATCCCAGTATTCCTCCACATATAAATGTTACTCCAATATTTATTTGCATAAAGCATCTACACAAATAATATAGTAGCACATTAAAAGGATATATAAGTTACACATGAAACAATAACTTGCAATATCATTGTGGAATAAGGTACACGTTCAATACAGAACTCTAGATGCAGCAGGACTTTGTAGATCTGCGAAGGGTTAGGGCGGTGGGTGTGACGTGGTGGTGGCCCGACTGGTGAACGGTGGCCGGATCGGTGGTGACGAGATTTGAGGCCGTGGTGGAGGATGTGTCGGTGCTGGCATGATATGGTGGTTAGGTGATGTAAACAAGGTTTAATATGTAAACAAGGTGACGTAGTAAATGACACGTCTGAATGAAATTTAATGAAATGCGTAAACCCCTAATCTTATAATGAGAGTGGCAGAAATCACGATGTGATAAACCTATCGAGGTCGTCAAAAGATGCCCTTGGGCGGAAGCTCATCACACAGATGAATGAGGTTAATCCGGAGATGGTATGAAATGTAATGAGGAGGGCTGATCCGCTTTTGCGGGTTGTATTATTGCGCCAAGTAATAAGGTTAGTGAATTGTTTAATATGTGAATGTAACTATAAAGTTATGAATCTATTAAGTACTTTCGTATAAACTAATGGTAGCACAAGCTGTGATATGATAAGGAAGGCTTGACTTTAGAAGTTGATTAAGAATGAGTTTTAGTTTAGGCTTATGTAGTAAGCAGTGCGTGTATGAGTAAAAAGGTAGAAATAAAACTCCAGGTATAAGTGAAAACTATTAGGACTAATACTAACGATGAAGTGTGTTAGTAAGTTGATATGAACTTCAAATTGTTGTAATGTAAATCATGGTATTAGACTCTTTAGGATGCTACTACTTTGCACACTTTAGTTTAAGTACGATAATGTGATGAGTTGAAAATTTAAGAAGAAATTGATAAAGAATGGAAATGTAAAGTATGTGTAGTTGACCGGTTACGATCGGGTCTATGTGATGTAGAAAGCATAATAAAGAAATTGTATAAGTAGTGACCAATGTAATGGGTCAAGGGATGAAAATTATGATAATGATGAAAAGATATGTATTGACCCGTTATGAACGGGTCAATTAAGACAAGCATGATGGGCTAGGATAATGGTCAAAACTTTGACCCGTTATGAACTGGTCAGATGGATTATACGCTTAATATTAAAGAAATGTTACGTACAAATCTGGGCAGGCTGAGTTGTTGAAGGAATGGAAAAAGGATTTTCTAGAAAAGATGTTCTTAAAGTTATGACTTCACTAATAGATAAACCGATATTGATGAAGTAGGTTTCGGGGACGAAACCTTCTTTAAGGGGGGTTAGATTTGTAACACCCTAAAACTCGAATTATTAAATTCGTTAGTAGGTTACCATGTGTAATTAAATGAAATACAGTAACCAAGTTATTAAACTTAGTTAAATGCCTAATAAATAAGTAAAGGAATGAAATTTGTGGCAACTATGATGGTGTGATAAACTTGAGGGACTTAGATTGCCAAAATGGAAACTGAAATTAATAAAAAGAAAAATAAAAACACACACACTGTGCGTGTGTGTGTCTGGTCGATCAAACAAGGTAGAGGAAAAAGGGGTAAACCCTAATTCACAAGAAATCTCCAAATTAAAAAGGAAATTGAAGATTTTTAGGATGCATGTATCAAGATTTTCGATCTTCTAAGTGTTCTTCACAATCAAGTAAGTTAAATTTTATGATTTGGTGATGTTGGGTGAAGTGGGTTTTGATGAATTCGTGAATCTAAGTGAAGTTAGGATGAATATGTGGTAGAATTACCTTATGAAACTTGAATTATGCTTAGATTTCTGATTGTTATGTATATTTATGAAAACCCCACTTGTAGTGGCTCTTATGTAGGAGGATGATGATGTACCTTATGTTAATTTGGTGATGCTTGATATATATGACAATGGATGTTATAGGTTATTGATTTTGAATCTAAATGGAAGTGATAGTTATGTGAAAAATTGATGAATATGATGATCTTGATAAGAATTTGGTATGGTTGTGCACAAATTACTTGTACATTATGCTTAGAAAGTAGTATGCACACCAAGTGTTTGATAAAATGCTTAGGTGAAAATGATAAGTGAAATTTGTATGTTAGCAATGGATAATTATATGTAGAATGTGAAAATGATGTAATAGATAATAGGTTTGAAAAGGAATGTGTTTTAGATGGATTACAAGTGGGAAATTAGTGTGATAAGATGATACAGTAAGATACATGCATTTGAAAGTTGTACTACATGCTTTGAGGGGGTGATGCACACCGTATGTGGGATTAGGTATTCGACCATAACTAGTAAATAATCATGTACTAAATATTAAGCGTGTGAGCTCACTAGCGAGTAAAGAAGGTAGATTTTTGTAAATGGGATTAACTTTGAATGTGTTGGTAAATTGGTAGGATCATGAAGAACTAGCATATGTAGGATTTACTATGTGATTATGTGGATATAACTAGGTGATTGTGCGGTATGTACATCACCACATGAGTATGAAATGCATACGATGTTATTACTCTGATCTACCTTATTAAGAATAACAATTTGAATGTATACATGTAAGTTAGATCGTTGACTTATGAAAGTCAACAGTGTATGAATGTAATGGATGAGATTTGGACACAAATGTTAGAGTAGAGAATTACTGTGTCATGTACTAGATGATTTATGTGCTATGTGTGATGGTAATCGAGTTGCGTGAGATTTGAATGAGGTAGTTATTGATACATGTTTCATGTATGCGAAAATGTGGCTAATGAAAGTAAAATAATGTGTAAATAAAAGGAAATGAACGTTTGTATGTATGATCATATAAGCTAACTTTGATACGAACGTGATGACATGCAAGGAAGGGAATCGTATCAATTGACTCAATCATGGAGGGCTAACGTGGCGAGACGAGGAAGGAAGTAAGCTCTAATACGCACACTTAAGGTAAGTGATTCCGATTCACTTCTTAGTATGTATGTAGAATTTAATATTTATGAGTGTGGAAAATTATGCAAGAATTATGTAATGAATGAGAGTATTAAGGTAAGTGTTATCTAGTATAATGAAGGAGTTATTTATAACGAAGGTAAACTAGCAGGATTATACGTGTCGAATAATGGTATAAAGGGATTTATAAGCCGTTTGCTTATAAATCGGCTCTTGATGCGACCCGAGGTGATAAATGGATCCGTAAATAAATTATGGTCGCATAGAAACAAGAATCATGTGATTTGGATATGTAGATCGAAAGTTAAGGAATTTAGAAGTTAGTGTTTTGGTTAAAAACATAGCTTGGCAAAAATTGCAGCAGCAAAACCAAACAGTCTGTCAAAAGTAGGGCGTCGTGCCACGCGACGACGAACACCCATCACGGGCGTCGCACCCCGCGACAGCAAGGAGCCGTAGGCGTCGTGCCCCGCGAGGAAGCCACAAGCTGGCAAACTTTGTTTTCTTGTTCGTTTTTTGCATCGGGACTCGATGTTTGAATGATTTTCAATGTCTCATAACTTATTTTAAAGTCGTTTTGTACATAAGAGATGTTATGAGCCTCCGGATAGTGAAAGTATGGATTTTTCTTCTTGTTAGTAAGGGAAATCTAAAAGTGATCTGTCACACCCCAACCGATGGCGGAATCATCGGGGCGCGGCACTGAGCGAAACAGATTGTTTAAGAGAATCCACAACAACTATTAAATTACCAAATCCTTAACGTTAATATCCAATACTACTAGCAGATAAAGTAAAAATAGTTATTACAGATAATTGTCTCAAAAACAAGCAACTGTTCCGACAACTCATAAATTTATTCGTGGGTTTCTAGACCACCTAAACTTGATTCCATGATAGCTAGCAAGCAAAAGCATCCTAAACACCTGTAACATACGTTAAAATAAAGTCAATACACATAGTGTAAAGGTGAGCATACAAGTTTAATAGTATAATACTAGTGAAAGCGATTTAAGCATAACCAACATGTAACACGTAGAAATGAGAAGCATGTAAGCTATCGACAATGACATATGCACAGACGTGACTGCGAGTTGTAGAATGCGCAACACATATCACCACTGTGGCACGTGAAGAAAAGCCCTTAACAACCCCTGTCCATGACAGGTGCTGAGTCTAAACAATAGTACTATCGTTGCTAAGGTGTCAGGCAACAATCACTGTGTAAACATAACATATAGTATTCATCGAATAACACGTATAATATAACAACCCTCCTAAAATATTTCCGACACCCCTAAAATAATTAGAATGTCCCTAAAAATCCTAAAATACACCCCGTATGCGAAAACAGACCCTAAATACCTTTATTTTATAAAAATTAATTAAAAACAAAAATTAATGGGTCCTGGCGGGGCACGACCGCCCTTAAGGGCCGTCGCGGGTAGCGAGCGCTCGTCTACGAGGTGACACCTTGAGCCGCCACGTGTCACATACGCTTCAAACCTATACGTAGGACCGGTCCAAGCTACACCCTAGAACCCCTAGCTCGTGGGCCGCGTAAGCCAGCCCCTTGGCTTTCGCGGGGCGCGACGGACTCAACAATCAGCCCTATCTATAGAGGGCATCGACATTCAACTCAAAATCGTTCAAAACTTCGAATTCCCTCTGAATCTCTCAATTATCAAAGAGCTAAAATTATACCCGGGCATTATACCCACTAAAATAGCGAAGCTCTGTCTCGTTGTAAGTATTTTAACCCCCGGTTACGTCTTAGATACGCTGCCCGATTGATCTAGCGCTCCGTAACGGATGTCGAGGTTCTGCCCGACATAGTCGTTGGAGTTCTGTCTCGGGGAGGGTATAACTAATGTAAATATTGGGTTATTATACTAACGCGTGTGCATTGTTTAAATTATTAGATTATAACCAGGAAACCACATGAAAAAGTCTAAATTAGCAATGTGAGTAATCTCCTTTTTGTGAACCTTTTTACAAACTATTTTTACAAAACCTTAAATAATTTTATATATGATTAGCAGTGATTGAGTCTTTGTAATTCTTCAAGTACTGCCGGTACGTTGGGGTTTTGTATACAAAATGTGGAACACGTTACCATTGGACAATGAGATAGCCAATGAGTAATATGACCCACCAGTCATGGATTCACGGTACTGAATGAGTAATTGTGTAGATGTAAACATTGTAATCGCTCTCAATACTGTGAAATGATAAAACCTGTTTTGATTAAATTGGGATTCACTCACCAGTATTTCCCACTGAAAAATGTTTTTAAAACGCGTTTCAGGTAACAAAATGTGAAATCCAATATAGAAGCCAGCTGGAGAGCACTGAAGGCTTGGAAAATGTGGCTATAAAAGTTACATAAATAAAGAAAGATGTTTTATTCAATAAAATAGGATTTTTCCCTATAAACGTGTTTGTAATGAAAAATTGGGTTTTATCCCAATGTGTTTATTATTATAAAAATATGGTGTTTTACTCTGATAAAATATTTCCTAACTACGGTCCTGATAAAATTTCCGCTGCCAAACTGATAAACACCGATACCACCATCTCTGAGTAGGCCGCGGCCGCCCGCCTCACGAGGCAGGGGTAGTGCAAGAAACAACAGACAAGATTATTCAAGTCAAGGAACGACTAAAAGCATCACGCGATCGACAAAAGAGTTATGCTGATAACAGGCGAAAGCCATTGGAATTTCAAGTAGGAGACAAGGTATTATTAAAGGTTTCTCCTTGGAAAGGAGTGGTGAGGTTCGTCAAAAGAGGAAAGTTAAGCCCCAGGTATGTTGGACCCTTTGAGATTATTAAAAGAATAGGACCAGTAGCTTTTCAGCTACAACTGACAGAGGAAATGGCAGGAATACATGATGTATTTCATGTATGTAATCTCAAAAAGTGTTTAGCTGATGAAACATTAGTGGTACCTCTTAAGGACATAGAGGTAAATGAAAAGCTCAATTTCGTAGAAAAGCCTCTACAAATTGAAGACAGGAAAGTCAAGAATCTTAAACACAAGAGATTAGTTCTAGTGAAAGTGAAATGAGATTCCAAGAGAGGACCAGAGTACACTTGGGAGCCTGAATCAGAAAGCAGAGGAAGTATCCACACCTATTCTAGTAGACCTCGAGGATAAGTTCTAAAACAAGATGGGGAGGATATAACAAACCCTCCTAAAATATTTCTGACACCCCTAAAATATTTAGAATGTCCCTAAACGTCCTAAAATACACCCCGTATGCGAAAACAGACCCTAAATACCTATATTTTATAAAAATTAATTAAAAACAAAAAATAAGGGGTCCTAGCGGGGCGCGACAGTGCCCTTAAGGGCCGTCGCAGGGCGCGAGCGCTTGTCTACGAGACGACACCCTTAGTCGCCACGTGTCACATACGTGTCGAACCTATACGTATGACCGGTCCAAGCTAAACCCTAGAACCCCTAGCTCGCGGGCCGCGTAAGCCAGCCCCTTGGCTTTTGTGGGACGCGACGGACTCGACGATATGCCCTATATATAGAGGGCATCGGCATTCAACTCAAAATCGTTCAAAACTTCGAATTCCCTCTGAATCTCTCAATTCTCAAAGAGCTAAAATTATACCCGGGCATTATACCCACTAAAATAGTGAAGCTCTGCCTCGTTGTAAGTATTTTAACCCCCGGTTACGTATTAGATACGCTGCCCGATTGATCTAGCACTCCATAACGGCTGTCGAGGTTCTGCCTGACGTAGTCATTGGAGTTCTGTATCGGGGAGGGTATAACTAATGTAAATATTGGGTTATTATACTAACGCATGTGCATTGTTTAAATTATTAGATTATAACCAGGAAACCACAGGAAAAAGTCTAAATTAGCAATGTGAGTAATCTCCTTTTTATGAACCTTTTTACAAACTATTTTTATAAAACCTTAAATAATTTTATATATGATTAGCAGTGATTGAGTCTTTGTTATTCTTCAATATTACTGCCGGTATGTTGGGGTTTTGTATACAAAATGTGGAACACGTTACCATTGGACAATGAGATAGCCAATGAGTAATATGACCAACCAGTCATGGATTGACAGTACTGAATGAGTAATTGTGTAGATGTAAACATTGTAATAGCTCTCAATACTGTGAAATGATAAAACCTGTTTTGATTAAATTGGGATTCACTCACCAGTATTTCCTACTGACAAATGTTTTTAAAACGCGTTTAAGGTAACAAAATGTGAAAGCCAATATAGAAGCCAGCTGGAGAGCACTGAAGGCTTGGAAAATGTGGCTATAAAAGTTACCTAAATAAAGAACGATGTTTTATTCAATAAAATAGGGTTTATCCCTATAAACATGTTTGTAATGAAAATATGGGTTTTATCCCAATGTGTTTATTATTATAAAAATATGGTGTTTTACACTGATAAAATATTTCATAACTACGGTCCTGATGAAATTTCCGCTGCCAAACTGATAAACACCGATACCACCATCTCTGAGTAGGTCGCGGCCGCCCGCCTCCCCAGGCAGGGGTCGGGGGTTGCGACATATAACATGCGAGAGTGGTTAGCGTATAAAAAGAGTTTGCATTGTGTGTCGATTGAGATTTGATATAAGTAACGTATGTAACACCCAAAGGTGCGTTAAGCAAAAAGGGATCGAGTATACTCACAGATCGTGTTTAGTAAATAAACACTTTCTTGGATTGAAGGGAGCGCTGGAGAGTTAGCCTGATCAGAGAATGATAGTGTAAGCGTTGAACAGTGCATTAAACAGTGCGTTGGAGAGTTTGAGTGACGAACAGTGATACGGTCGGATGGTCATCCGGAAGGATGACCATTCGGTCGGAGGGTTGTTCATTTGGGAAGGATGTGTTTGAGTATTGTTTGGACTTTGAAGTTTTCGTTGTAGCATTATAAAAAGCTTGAAGTGTTTCTACCTCTCAGGTCGTCCGGTTGGACGGTCATCCGGACGGATGGCCATCCGCTCGGATGGCGATCCGAGTGGAGGCTAACATTCTTGAAGTTTTTGAAATTGTTTAAGTGTTTGGAATCACAAGTCACTTGGTCGAATAGCCGTTCGATCGGATGGCTATCCGTTCGGGCGACTGATTCGTTTGAAAAACTTGTTAAATCAGTTAAGTTAAAAGATTTTTTCGAGACGGTATGACAACGTGTCAAACAACAGAAATCTCATCAAGTCCAACTCATCCGATCGGACGGGAATACCCCGTTAGATCCGAACCAACTGTTCTTAACGGTGTTTCATGTTCAACCCATGAATCGGTTGTCTCTCCGGCAGAATTCCATTCTCAGTCTGGCTCTCCACTGAGGAGTAAGTAGAGGGCCCGAACGAGATCAGATTCTAACGGTCTTTGAGTGAAAAGTGAAAAATGTTGAAGAAAAGTTTGAAATTGTTGTTAAACGTTTAGATTTAGCTGAAAATGATGTAAAAACGCGTAGAAATCCATTAGATCCGAACCGTTCTTGATGAGACGGGGTCACACTTCAAGGTTCATAAGAACTCCATGATGATATCACCTTAGAACAGTCAGAATCAAAGGGTTTCCCGGTAGAAATGCAAGATTTGTTGGTGAAATTGATGAGAAAGTGTGTAAAGTCAAGGAAGTACAAGATTTGAGATGAAAACTTACAAGAATCGCGAGGAATCGAGAGAAAAGTGGCTGGGAGTGCACTGGTTCGGAGGGAGCTGTCACATCAAGTGAACAGTGATGTGACAGGAGGGGTATTTATAGTGAGAGGAGAGAAAGGCGGTGCAAGGTTAGTGGGTCGGATGGCCTTTCGATCGGATGGTCATCCAGTCGGATGACCATTCGATCGAAGGGTCATTCGATCGGATGCCTCGAGTGAATTGGTTTCCGACTTCCGTTTCATGCGTTGAGCGTTGCGTTTAAGAGAGTTGCGAATAAGCGATGCGATAGTATTACACATTAGTTACACAAATAATATAACCAACCTAACAATCATAAAAGTAACTTGTGTTTCGGGTTGCGATGCGATGCGATGCGATAGAGTTGCGATTGCGTTTGCGAATAACATCCAACAACATATATAAGCACACACAAGTAAAACGCATAATAAAACACACACGTAAAACAATATCCATAACCTGCGATTCGAGTTGCGTTGCGGTAGCGATGTGATAGCTTTTAGTAGATTAGCGTTTAATTACGTTTATCGCATTGTTACTTCACATATTAATAAATCGTAGTTAAAATAGCGTAAACCGAAGTATCGATTATCGAGTCAAAGAGTACAAGCAATAATTAAGTCAGAAATGATAGATCTGATTAGCAATCTTTTCTTCCTTTGACTTTGACTTGTACTTTGACGCACAGGCGTAATGAATAGTTGAGGATATTTAGCCTTCATATCACTCTCGAGTTCCCGGGTGAACTCGACGCCACGTTTGCCTTCTCGGCGAACCTTCACTATAGGAATGCGAGAGCGTCAGAGTTTCTTGCTCTCTCGGTCCATGATCTTGACTGGCTTTTCCACGAAGTGTAATCTTTCGTCCACTTGTAGATCCTCAAGAGGGACATGTAGATTATGGTCGGCTAGACACTTTTTGAGGTTCGAAACGTGGAAAGTCGGATGTACGTTGCTGAGTTCCTCCGATGATTCGAGTCTGTAGGCCACTTTGCCTATTCTTTCCAGAATCTTAAATGGTCCAACGTATCGAGGAGCTAGCTTTCCTTTCTTGCCGAATCGGATCACCCCCTTCTAAGGTGCAACCTTTAGGAGTACGTGATCACCAACGTCAAATTCAAGGGGCTTATGGCATTTATCGGCGTAACTCTTTTGACGACTCCGAGCTTTCAGGAGATTGTCTCGAATTTGGAGGATCTTGTCAGTCGTTTCTTGCAATAACTCAGGACCGGTAATTTGCGCATCCCCGTTCTCGTGCCATACAATAGGCGATCGACATTTTCTTCCGTATAATGCCTCAAATGGTGCCATTTGAATGCTAGAGTGATAACTGTTATTGTACGAGAATTTGACTAAAGGTAAATGCGAATCCCAATTACCACCGAAATCTATCACACACGAGCGAAGCATGTCTTCAAGGGTACGAATTATGCGTTCAGTCTGCCCGTCGGTCTGGGGATGGAATGCAGTACTAAGATTAAGAGTAGTACCGATAGAAGATTGAAAAGTTTCCCAGAGGCGCGAAGTGAATCGACCATCGCGGTCAGAAATGATGTCATGAGGTGTCCCGTGTCGACAAATGACTTCGTCGGTATAGATTCGTGCTAATAGTTCCACCTTGTAGTCTTCTCGTATCGGCAGAAAGTGGGCGGATTTAGTAAGACGATCAACGATAACCCAGATGCTGTCGTGACCTGATGGCGTGCGCGGAAGTTCTGTAATGAAATCCATAGCTATACTCTCCCATTTCCACATAGGAATCTCGGGTTGCATGAGTAAGCTAGAGGGTCATTGTTGCTCAGCCTTGACCTTCGAGCAGGTTAGGTATTTCGAAACGTAGATAGCGATATCCTTCTTCATTCCAGGCCACCAATACTTGGCACGCAATTCCTGGTACATCTTGTCGGCACCGGGATGAATGGAATATCGAGACTTGTGGGCTTCAGTCAACAATATCTCCCAAAGTTTATTCCGATTAGGGATCCAGATGCGATCGAGGTAGTAATAGATACCGTTCAATTTGGTGACAAGTTGGGATTCAACACCACATTTCTTCATTTCCTCTCTCAAGGTATTCTTAATGAAGCATGCGTGCTGAGCATCACGGATTAGAGCTTCGAGATCGTGCTGGGCTTGAGTATTACGAATGCTATGCAGATAGCTTCATCGACTGAGAGCGTCGGCAACGACATTATCTTTGCCTGGATGGTAGCGAATCTCACAGTTGTAATCGTTGAGAAGTTCAACCCACATACGTTGGCACATATTCAGCTCTTTCTGGTTCAAGATGTGCTGCATGCTCTTATGGTCGGTGAATACCGTACGCTTGGTGTCATAAAGGTAGTGTCGCCATATATTTAACGCAAAAACAACTGCACCAAGATCGAGATCGTGGGTTATATAGTTCTTTTCGTGGATCTTGAGCTAACGAGAGGCGTACGCGATAACCTTGTCCCGTTGCATAAGAACACAACCGAGACCGAGGTTAGAGGCATCGCAATAGACTATAAAGTCGTTGTTTCCATCGGGTAATGCGAGCACAGGAGCGTTGCAAAGCATAAGCTTTAGGGTTTGAAAGGCTTCCTCTTGTTCGGTTCCCCAAACAAAAGGTTTGTCCTTATGCGTGAGAGAGGTGAGAGGAACAAGGATTTTCGAGAAATCAACGATGAATCGGCGGTAATAACCCGCCAATCCGAGAAAAGAACGAACTTCGGACGGGTTCTTTGGTGTAATCCAACTCTTAACTGCTTCGATCTTCATGGGGTCGACGTGAATACCTTGGCTATTGACAATGTGACCGAGAAATTGAACCTCCTCAAGCCAAAATTCGCACTTGGAGAACTTGGCATAGAGGCGATTTCCTTGGAGTAGTTCAAGAACCAAACAGAGATGTTGCACGTGTTCGGCTTTTGACTTAGAATAGATCAGGATATCATCGATAAACACGATGACGAAGCGGTCGCGAAAGGGTTTGCACACACGATTCATTAGATCCATGAAAACTACGGTGGCATTGGTTAGACCAAAGGGCATAACAACAAACTCGTAGTGGTCGTATCGGGTTTGAAATTTGGTTTTGGGTATATCTTCCTCTTGAATTCATAACTCATCATAGCCAGAGCGTAGATCGATCTTGGAAAAACACGTAGCACCTTGTAATTGATCAAAAAAATCATCGATTCGAGGTAAGGGATAGCGATTCTTGATAGTCAGCTTATTGAGTTCCATATAATCGATGCACATCCAGAACGATCCATTTTTCTCTTTGACGAAAAGGACAGGTGCGCCCCAAGGAGATGTGCTAGGGCGAATGAAGCCTTTATCAAGCAATTCCTGGAGTTGACTTGAGAGTTCGCGCATTTTGGATGGAGCGAGACGATAAGGCACTTTGGTGATGGGGTTAGCTCCAGGAATGAGGTCAATTCGAAAATCGATATCACAAGATGGCGGCAAACCAGGTAAATCATCAGGAAAGACGTTAGGAAAATCACGAACCACGAGCACCTTTTCCATTGCCTTCTCTTTCTTTTCCTTCTCCGCTACTACGATGTGTGCCAAGAAAGCTTTGCATTCCTTGTGGAGATACTTGCTTGCTTGGACACATGACATGAGTTTCAGTTCCTTCGAAGCGACTTCGCCATAGACACACAATTGAACACCGTTTGAAAGAGAGAAATGGATCATCTTTCAAAACAAACAATTTCAACATGATTTTCACGAAGAAAAACCATGCCTACTATGACGTCAAAACTACCAAGCTGCATCAGGATAAGATTGATCGGGAAAACGTGATTGTTGAGCTCCAGGGTACAATCACGTAGGACGGAACTAACAGTGACGGTTCTTCCAGTGGCAATTTCTACGTCGAACGTCAATGGGAGATTAGCGCTTTTACGGTTTAGGAGCCTTTCGAATTCGAACGATACAAAACAGTTATCGGCTCCAGTATCAAACAAACACGAAGCATATATACCATTTATGAGAAACGTACCGTTGACAACATTGTTGTCAACTTGGGCCTGGCGAGCATTGATGTTAAAGACTCGTCCAAGAGCTGCTTGCTGAGATGGCTGCTGCTGCTACTGAGGCTGCTGCTGTTGATGTTGTTGCTGCGCTGGTTGCTGCTGTGGCTCTTGCTTCACCACTCGGTTTGGGCAGACATTCGTGAAGTGGTTAGGATCACCACACGCATAGCAGGCTCTTGCGTGAGCAGGAGCTGCTTGTTGTCCCTGAGGAGCGGGAAGTGGAGCTGGCAGAGCAGGAGGAGCTTGAACTTGAGCTTGACGGGGGCCAGTGCAGTAGTTGATGGTAAAGTGTCCATAAATGTTGCAATGGACACAAAAGCGGCAAGCGAACCCCACTGGATGATGATAAGTACAGGTAGGGCACAGTGGGTGAGGACCCGTGTACGCACATTTTGATAGAGGTGCGTTGGTCGTGGGTGCAGTGACTTGGTGGTTCTGGTTCTTTTGTTGGACAGGAACAACATTGAGAGATGCGGTAGTAACGGCACAGTTCTTCTTGCTGTTGTTGTTCTTGCGTTTGCGGCGTGAAGATTTCAAAGCTTGAGGTGAGGCAGTTTTAGCAGCGGGAGTAGCAGAAGTAGCGGTGACTTGGTGGAGAGTCTTCGCTGTGTTCTTGAAGTAACCAGCCCGAACTCACTTGTCATTAATCTCGGCAGCGAGCAGGAAGGTCTCCTCAATGGTAATAGTCTTGGTTTCTTAGACAAAATCGGCAACACAATCAGGTATAGCGCGAATATATTTTTTGATTGTGATGCTGGGAGTTGAGACTTGGTCAGGGCAGATAATGCTAAGCTGTTTGAAGCGCGCAGTAAGACCAGCATTGTCGCCACCCTCTTGCTTGATGTGTCAGAACTCGTCTTCAAGCTTTTAGATATCATGCGGATGACAGAACTCTTTCATCATGAGTTCCTTCAATTCCTCCCAAGAAAGTCCGTAAGTTACATCGTTCCCACGCCTGTTTCGCTCCGCTGTCCACCATTCGAGTGCCCTAGATTGGAAGACACCAGTTGCGTTAACAGTGCGGTGGTTGTCTGGACATCTGCTTTGTCGTAGAGTGACTTCAATAGAGTCGAACCATTGAAACATTGCGCTCGGCCCATCTTCCCCAGTGAAGTCTTTGGGTCAACAAGTTTTAAACTGTTTGAAGCTAAAAGTCGCTTTCGGAGAGTTAGTTCTAGATTCCTCAGATGACTTGCTAGCAATTTCATTAATCTCGCTGATGATTTGCGGAATGACTTTAGCCATTTGCTTGGCGACTAGCGAGGCAATGCGTTTGTCAACGTGATTGCGGCGAGCAGAGCGAGAAGTATGAGATCCAAAGGACGACATTGTCTGCAACAGACATCGCCATAGGATTTAGACGATACACTCAATCTCACCACACAACGTTTAACAAGTATACTTATAAAGCTCAGGAACACATAACTCACTTAGGCACGTAACCACATAGGTACATAAGGACATAGTCCACTTAAGCACGTAAGCACAGAAGCACATAAGCACGTAGAGCACAGAAACACGTAATCCACGTAATCACATATTCCACTATATTTTGCACGTATTCACCTATCTTCCAAAGCTGCGAGGAGCGATCGAGAGTTGCGAATGTGAGTAGCGATAACATGTGAAAGTCTGCGATTTGTTAGCGTTTTGGGATGTAAATAGATGTGCGTGTCGTGCTCGTTTAATAAAGCGATGAGCGAAATGCGAATAGGTCTCCAAAATGAAAACACATAAACATTCAAAACCACATAAAAACCAATGATTCACATAGTCGGCAGTTGCGATCTTGGAATTGAAACACATAAAAGCGATTAAGCGTAAAACCAGCGATTACAGCTTGAAAATAAAGTGTCTTGGGTGTGCTAGACTTTGACTAACAAAAGTGATTTGACTATTCTCAAGGACTTCGAGCACACGTGTTGGCTTAATAGACTGTGCTCTCGCCTCAATCCGGGCGATCGACACGTATCTTTTCGGCCTTTACATGACTCTAGTCGTTGGAACCCATCGAGACATCGGTGAGAGTTTTGCAAAACCAAAATATAGAGCGGAATAAGTCATTAAGATGCGGGTTTTACCCCTAACTTAACAACCTTGTTCCAGTTTATGTGGTAAACCATGAGATAGAGGTGGAGAATTTCGTCGAGATATGGATTTCACTCCTGACTCAACGCAAATTCTCATGTTTTATTAATAAAAATGCGTGTCGAGCGAGCGATTCTATCGAGAGTTATCGGTTTTCACACCTAATCTCGACCAAATTACGCGAATGTTTTCGAAAATTGTGTGTGTCGTCAGCCTTAGGAAAGGCTGGCTATTTGCACAAAGCTGTAGTATGCGATGTTCGTGCAAATTTTTGAGTTTAGAGAGTACAAACAAGAGTATAAAGAGTAAGCTCGCGCAGAACCCCTACTTGGTTTGCACAAGGCGGTCTGTTGGTACTTAAACTATAGACTAGGTCAATTCTAAGTCAAGAATCTTAAACATAAGAGATTAGTTCTAGTCAAAGTGAAATGGGATTCCAAGAGAGGACCAGAGTACACTTGGAAGCTTGAATCAGAAATGCAGAGGCAGCATCCACACCTATTCCAGTAGACCTCGAGGACGAGTTCTAAAACAAGGTGGGAAGGATATAACAACCCTCCTAAAATATTTCCGACACCCCTAAAATATTTAGAATGTCCCTAAACGTCCTAAAATACACCCCGTATGCGAAAATAGACGCTAAATACCTTTATTTTATAAAATTAGTTAAAAACAAAAATTAATGGGTCCTGGCGGGGCGCGACAGAGCCCTTAAGGGCCGTCGCAGGGCGCGAGCGCTCGTCTATGAGGTGACACCCTGTGCTGCCACATGTCACATACGCGTCGAACCTATACGTATGACCGGTCTAAGCTACACCCTAGAACCCCTAGCTTGCGGGCCGCGTAAGCCAGCCCTTTGGCTTTCGCGGGGCGCGACGGACTCGACAATCAGCCCTATATATAGAGGGCATCGGCATTCAACTCAAAATCGTTCAAAACTTCGAATTCCCTCTGAATCTCTCAATTCTCAAAGAGCTAAAATTATACCCGGGAATTATACCCACTAAAATAGCGAAGCTATGACTCGTTTACGTATTAGATATGCTGCACGATTGCTCTCGCGCTCCGTAACGGCTGTCGAGGTTCTGCCCGACGTAGTCGTTGGAGTTCTGTCTCAGGGAGGGTATAACTAATGTAAATATTGGGTTATTATACTAACACATGTGCATTGTTTAGATTATTAGATTATAACCAGGAAACCACATGAAAAAGTCTAAATTAGCAATGTGAGTAATCTCCTTTTTGTGAACCTTTTTACAAATTATTTTTACAAAACCTTAAATAATTTTATATATGATTAGCAGTGATTGAGTCTTTGTAATTCTTCAAGTACTGCCGGTACGTTGGGGCTTTGTATACAAAATGTGGAACACGTTACCATTGGACAATGAGATAGCCAATGAGTAATATGACCCACCAGTCATGGATTCACGGTTCTGAATGAGTAATTGTGTAGATGTAAACATTGTAATCGCTCTCAATACTGTGAAATGATAAAACCTGTTTTGATTAAATTGGGATTCACTCACCAGTATTTCCCACTGACAAATGTTTTTAAAACGCGATTCATGTAACAAAATGTGAAAGCCAATATAGAAGCCAGCTGGAGAGCACTGAAGGCTTGGAAAATGTGGTTATAAAAGTTACCTAAATAAAGAAAGATGTTTTATTCAATAAAATAGGGTTTATCCCTATAAACATGTTTGTAATAAAAACTTGGGTTTTATCCCAATGTGTTTATTATTATAAAAATATGGTGTTTTACTCTGATAAAATATTTCCTAACTACGGTCCTGATGAAATTTCCGCTGCCAAACTGATAAAAAACGATACCACCATCTCTGCGTAGGCCGTGGGGGCCTGCCTTCTGAGACAGGGGTCGGGAGTTGCGACATATAACATGCGAGTGTGGTTATCGTATAAAAAGTGTTTGCGTTGTGTGTCGATTGTGAGTTGATATAAGTAACGTATGTAACTAAACACTTTCTTGGATTGAAGGGAGTGCTGGAGAGTTAGCCTGGTCAGAGAACGATAGTGTAAGCGTTGAACAATGCGTTAAAAAGTGCGTTGGAGAGTTTGAGTGACGAACAGTGATCAGGTCAGATGACCGTCCGGACGGATGACCATTCGGTCGGAGGGTTGTTCGTTTGGGAAGGATGTGTTTGTGTATTGTTTAAACTTTGAAGTTTTCGTTGTAGCATTATAAAAAGCTTGAAGTGTTTCTACCTCTCAGGTCGTCCGGTCGGACGGTCATCCAACGGATGGCCGTCCGCTCGGATGGCGATCCGAGTGGAGGCTAACATTCTTGAAGTTTTTGAAATTGTTTAAGTGTTTGGAATCATAATTCGCTCTAAACGGGTCAAAATAAGAACTCGAGCGTAAACGGGTCTTATTATGTAAGAATCTCGTGATTTGAAATTAATATGATAGGAGATATGGAAATTATGAATTTCATGAGTTTAAGGATCAAATAAACATGTTTGTTTGATGAAAATCGAACGGGTCAAAATTTGTTAAAAAAGGGTAATAAGCCGAAGACTTAAAAGTCTGAAATTTTGTTAAACCGGATGTAGGATTTTAACTCCATAAGGTGGAGAATTAAATTACAATCACGTAGAAAGAAACGGTAGGTCAAACGGACAAGCGGATTAAAAGTTATGAAGGTTTTCATTTTAGAAAACGACAAACTTGGAAAATCCTGCAGAGGCCACCGTAAGTTACGGTAGCCTTAAAATCCTTACACCACTAACCCCCTGATTTACGGTGGAAAAGTTTATATTCAGGGGCTACCGTAAATTACGGTAGCCACCGTAATTTATGGTAGACCCTGTAACAAAATGTATTTTAATCAGTTTCGCTTCCCGGACTCGTTTAGACATGTTTTAAACTCTATATGACTAAAGCATTTCATGTTTATGAAATGTAGGTACATTTTGGGATGCCGGAAGACGATCAAGCTCAACGAAGAACGGAACACGAGAAAGATTCATGCTTCCGCACAGTGCCTCGTCGTAAATTTAAACGACGAATCCGATCACATTATGTCGAATAACTTATGATTTGTAAAAGTTTTAATAAACCCGTATTTTTATAGTATGTGTAGTCTTAACTATACGTCTAATTTTGGTATTTACATGTAAAACTGTTAAATAGTAACTAGGGTGTTACAAGTTGGTAATCAGAGCTCATGGTTAAAGAATAAAGTGTGTTCGGTTCGAGGCTTGATCCCAAATCCGGTAAGTGCATGTATGTTAAGCGTTTAGTGTATTATAATGTTGTAAACAACACATAGGGCTATCGTGTAACACACGTTACCCCAATTAAATGATAGATATAGCTAACAAAATTTCTTGCGTTGACACATATAGTAGAAAAGCCTTGTACTATGATACGGGCGTTTAGTAAAGTTGACATGACTAACTTTTGGTGAATGTCTTAATTGAAGGACACTTGCATTTAAAGATGACAATGGTTAAACAAATTACAGATATGATAGAGGAATGGTCCGAAGTAAGACAAGAGGAGCATGCTCACCACGGACTAAATCGCGTAACGACCGCGAACAAGGTTAATGGCAAGGAACGCCCGTCGGGGCAAGCATTACCAGGTGCGCGTTTTTAAATATAATCGCACAAATGACAATATGCAACAAACTTGTAGAGAACGATTGTTGCATATGTAAATTAGAAACTCAGAAAACCTGAATAGAATACCTACCCAGGATATTATTTCCAAGAAAACTAAATAGAGGTGTTACTTACATAGGACGTGATGTGAAAACTATAAAAAGGTCGTGTGTGTCATGTGTTAATCGCTTACTCTGGCCAAGTAAGTAGTGGCATATGATACCATGAGCTTCTTATAGCGGACACATTTACATCTGATGTAGTAAGGACGGGGTGAATGGGACAAATTAAATGTACCCAAATGAATCAAATGAGCAAAATACTTGATAATAATGTAAACGCACAGCCGAGTGACGGAAGCGTATTACATTATGATAATGAGCCCGAGTGAAGGGACAAAGATTAATGTAAAATGATTAAGTTATGCAACGGGAGGGAGTGTACTTACACTCGAACCCGGAAAATACAAACATGTAAAATAACTAAGATATGCATTGGGAGGGAGTGTACTTACACTCGAACCCAGAGAATGCAAATATGACTCTTAACGGGCCGTTTTTGTAAAACGCTAAACCTGAGGATACAGTCGGAATATAAAAGTGAAACGAAGTCTTAATGCATACCGGAAGGGTTGCAATAATAACGACTTCGGTAAAACACCCGGTTGATGGGTAAGGAGTTAAACACATGAGTAGACCGAGAAACGGGAATTCGGATGGAAAGTCAAAAGACTCGGGTTTCGAGTTATGACTAAAAGATGATAAGACACTGCAAATAGAAATTTTGATAAATTTACGTTCAACTATTTTAAAGTTGAACGGGTCGAACAAAGAATGAAGTTTGACATTCATAAGTGAAAGTGAGAAATATTAATAAACCTATGCAAAGGATTATAGGCGTTAAAAACATTAAGATAAAAGAACCCGATTAATGGGTTGTAAAGAAGTATATTTATGAACCGGGAAAAAGGTGAGCGTAAAACAAACCGATGTGTAAATGATGTAAGGAGTCATAAAGTCGGAATATTAGTCCGAAAGTAAATGAATGAAGCTTCGGAACACGGTCAAGGTCAACTAAAGCTTAAAAGCGAAAATAAATGATTCCAAATATAACAAGGGGTGCCTTGGAGCTATATATGTATATATATATATACATTTGAATAAAGACTTGAATAAAAGATGATCTATGGGATCATCATAACCTACGGGGTATTAATTAGTGTAAAGGTCTACGGGGCCAAAATGACCCACAGATCATGAATTGAAGCAAATGGATCGTAAGGGCCTCGCCTTAA
This sequence comes from Helianthus tuberosus, assembly GCA_030545235.1. Taxonomy (NCBI): domain Eukaryota; kingdom Viridiplantae; phylum Streptophyta; class Magnoliopsida; order Asterales; family Asteraceae; genus Helianthus; species Helianthus tuberosus. The sequence goes on from JARYGA010021968.1 coordinate 82,983, forward strand.
AGAGATGAAAGCTTAAGGAAATAGCCTACGGGGTTAAGTGAAGGAACCTACGGGTCAATAGAGTAAGGTGAGGGAACTTGTTACGATTCCCCGCGTAAGATGAGAACGGGAAAGAATAAATTATGGGTTGTCAATTTCTTTGATATGAGTAATTGACATAGTTAATGAGAAAGACGTTAAACTAAAATTCAGTTTTAGTAAGAAATAACGTTTTAACAAATATGAATACTATAAGTCTAATTCGGAAATAACAAATAACAAATATCAAAGAGTATGGGTCTTAACATCGATAGGTGCGAGACGATACATTCGAAAAGAAGAAGTATGATGAAGAAAAGTTGAATTAAACTTAAATGTGACGTGACATGCTCACGGACAAGAAAAGGAATATAGAAAATGATCACGTTATAACGTGGATTACGGGGTATGAAGTGACGGCGACTAATTAGTCTAGCCGGTAAAACTATTCAAAGTTAAGAAAGTGTCATGACAAATACAAGCGCTTGTTAATATAACACAAGCGCGGGATAAACCTGTTAAAAGACAAGCGAGACTAAGTGGTCAAGTGACAGCCCAGTCAATAAAGATAAAGGGTTATGAGCTGAAAGTAACGGCCTGCGAGGCCTTACAAATGAAAGACGTACGCATCAATTTAAAGGAAAACGTTTTAATCGAAAGGAATGAATGAATGCCTTGAAAATGAAACTAAAATTCGTTTAAATTAATAAACAACATAAATAAGGTTTCGGGGACGAAACCTCTTTAAGGGGGGTAGACTTGTAACACCCTGAAAACGGGTTTAGTAATCAAACCTCGTTAATAGTGATGGACGGGTAAAATACCGTTAGTGGTAAAATTTAACCCGGTAAATATTAGGACTTAAATAAATAAACCTAATATTAATTAAAAAGGAGAATAAATACTTTGAGAAAACAAAGTATATAAAAAGCCCAAATTAACGGGACCCAAAATAAACTTAGTCATAAATATTCCCGAACCTGCTAAGTTAACTAGGAATATTAAACCTAGTTAATAAGTGGGAATATTGTTGAAAATAATTAGGTTGTAACCTAATTAATAACTAACCAAACACGAGGGACCAAAGCCGGGTATCTTGCAAATGGAATTATAAACTTAAAAACAAAACACAACACACACACTCTTGTGTGTGTGCGTGCGTGAGATGAGCAGGAGACAAGCTACATGGGAGCTAACCCTAAAACTTAACAAAACCTTCAAATTGGAGGATCAATCGAAGGCCAAATTCAGATTTGAATACATAGAAACGATCACCAAGTCAAGAGGATCGTAAGGTATGTCGAATTTCTAACATTCATGAAGTTGTGAAAATTAGTTATATTTGCATGATGCGATCTATGCATGAATCGTAGAGGCTATGGCCGAAATTATGAAGTGTGATTGCTTAAGAACAAACCCTAAGTAGAAATTTGAAGTAAAATTTCTATGATTCGAGTAATTTGATGATTTACCACTTTTAGACAAGTGGGTTTGATTATGTAGTGAAGATGATGATATATTTGTTCTAAAAATCGTCATAATTGATAGTTGAAGTTAGATACTTGAACAAATTATAAGTTTGAGTGAAAGCTCATTCATGACTTGAAGTGGGTTTTGTATGTTATGATGAAATTGGTAATTTCGTTCATATAAATAGGTGTATGAAATCGTGTAGTATATTAGTTCATATGAAGAACTTGATTATATAAGGTGTTGGGATGAATGCTAGTAATATGATGAACGGGTCTCACTTATATATGAGAACCCTTAGTACTTGTGAAATGAAAGAATAAATTAGTCTTGATAATCGCTTGAACTAATTAAAGTGATTGAAATGTGATAAACGTGGTTAGAACTTTGGTTAAAACGGTGGCCTAAAGATAACGCCTACCGGGTAATTAAAGAATGCAAAAAAACTAGTTGATGAACTCGAATATGCATTAGTATACTAATGGGCATTTGACTTTTAAAAAGTCAAACTGACCTACGATGTGATGAATGATAATTTGATATAGAAATGCGTAAGGTGGAATAATCGTATTAAGTCATGATTAAACTAACCACCTTGTGAATGATGAATAATAGTTGGCGCTTAACAAGCTAGGTGAAGCTTGGGGAGAAAGCGGGTCAAATGAATCAAGAAGGAAAAGAAAAGTGTAGATTGGATACGAGGTAAGTAAAACTTACACCCTTTTGTAGGACACGTGTTTATTTTATAAACTATAAATGCGAATGATGTAATATCCAAAATAAGGGTTCCGACACAATTGATACAAGTCGGAACAAGTATAAATGATAAAAACCATGGTTTATGGTAAACAGGGCAAATGGGTGAATTTGGAAATTTAAAAGCATGCTTTTATTCTAATTTATGTAAATGTTTGGTCTTATAGTCTAAACGTGTTAAATGGTGATGATAACACCATTTGACAATATCGACTAATGTGATTGTCAAGTCGTAGGTTATCAGGAACGATTAGCAATTTGGATAATTGCGACACCATAGAATATTGGCTAATTTAACGCGAGGTATAAAACGGGTCTATATGTTGACTCGAGCAAGGTATGCATATATATAAATTTATAATTAAAAATGCAATGGGGGTCAAATACCTTAGCAAAAGGACCTATGTCGTAAAAGGAGGAAATAAGCTGACGAAAATGCCCTTGATAGGTAATTCGGGCAAACGACCCTTAGAAGTCGTTTAGATACTAGTATTATCATTGTGTAACTCTTAGACACATGTAAGAGTTGTAGGCATCAACCTTGGGGGTCAAATGCCTATGAACGGGTCAATCATGTAAAATGACTATCCTAAGGGTAAAAATTAGGATAGCGGTTCATTATGTTAAATCCACCACAAAAATAGTTGTGGTGGAATATAAGATGCTATTTAAAAGTGAGAATATGAAGTGTAGAAAGAGAAAAGAGCGTTTGATGCTTAATTGTACATAATTCGCTCTAAACGGGTCAAAATAAGAACTCGAGCATAAACGGGTTTTTATTATGTAAGAATCCCGTGATTTGAAATTAATATGATAGGAGATATGGAAATTATGAATTTCATGAGTTTAAGGATCAAATAAACATGTTTGTTTGATGAAAATCGAACGGGTCAAAATTTGATAAAAAAAGGGTAATAAGCCGAAGACTTAAAAGTCTGAAATTTTGTTAAACCGGATGTAGGATTTTAACTCCATAAGGTGGAGAATTAAATTACAATCACGTAGGTAGAAACGGTAGGTCAAACGGACAAGCGGATTAAAAGTTATGAAGGTTTTCATTTTAGAAAACGGCAAACTTGGAAAATCCTGCAGAGGCCACCGTAAGTTACGGTAGCCACCGTAACTTACGGTAGCCTTAAAATCCTTACGCCACTAACCCCCTGATTTACGGTGGAAAAGTTTATATTCAGGGGCTACCATAAATTATGGTAGCCACCGTAATTTGCGGTAGACCCTGTAACAAAATGTATTTTAATCAGTTTCGCTTCCCGGACTCGTTTAGACATGTTTTAAACTCTATATGACTAAAGCATTTCATTTTTATGAAATGTAGGTACATTTTGGGATGCCGGAAGACGATCAAGCTCAACGAAGAACCGAACACGATAAAGATTCATGCTTCCGCACAGTGCCTCGTCGTAAATTTAAACGACGAATCCGATCACGTTATGTTGAATAACTTATGATTTGTAAAAGTTTTAATAAACCCGTATTTTTATAGTATGTGTAGTCTTAACTATACGTCTAATTTTTGGTATTTACATGTAAAACTGTTAAATAGTAACTAGGGTGTTACAAGTTGGTAATTTTATTGCGTTTTTAGCACGAAAGTCAAACAGTGTTTGACTTTCTGCTTTGACCGGTCAATGGTCAACACCAAGTTCGTTTGAACTTTGCAACGTGAGCGTAATCACGATGGTTATAGTCCCTTGTGACTATACCTACTGATTACCACGTTATTTAGGTGTAGTGACGGGTCATAGTTTCGGTCAAAATACGCGTCTATGCGTATTTTGCAACCAAACTTTTCTTGGGTATCAAAACCGTTTGTTTTGATATCAAACTTGTTTTCTAAATTCGTTAAACATGTTTTAACATGTTTAACTCGTCACTTTTAGGATAGTGCCTATATAGGGTCGTAAGATAAGCGGTCTAAACAACCGCTTAGACTTTCAAACTCGACCCGTTTGGTCGATCGTTCCGATCTGACCAAACATATAATGTGACCATAGTTGTATAGGGAATAACCTTCCGAGGTTATACCTTATGGTCACTTCGTTTAGTTAGTTGTATGATAAGTAATTTATATGCCTTAGGAAAATGACCAAACTGCCCTTTTTCGCATAATTTCATTTTAAGCATATGTAACACATGTTTTGACATCTAAACTAATTATATAACATAATTAGATATGTTAAGGCATATAATACTTGTCATAGGACTAGTTAGGCGTCTCGAACACGCTTTCGCGTGAACGACGAGTTAAAGTAGCGTAAGCTACCTTAATGAGTCGTAATGGGTCGTAAGCACTTAGGATAGGTTCCGATTTAGAATGTAGACTTTGTTAAACGACATCACATGATTTCCAATACTCATTTGGCTTACAAGACCTCATTCTACCCGATCTTCCGATTTAGGTGTCGATTCGCTAACATAGTATCTGTTACCCTAGGAACCGCTTCAACACTTGAACTCTTGGTCATTTGAGCTTTGTTATATCCTTTGAACCGGGACTATACGCAATCCCAGGCGAGTACATAGTTCCCCTCTTTTACCGTTTTCAAATGTTTTGGGGTGATTCATATGTGTAATTGACCTGTTTTCAAAATGTATGGCATATATGTGTTCACTAAGTGCTTTTATGCGTATTATTCCGATTATGCAAATACATTGTTTTATCCTTAAGTGATCTACCTATCTTCATAGTTAGATTCATGTTGGATATTTGAAGTACAGCCTTAGATCTTCCTATCCTCATAGTAAGATTTTTAAAGGAATACTTTACAACTCGATGGTTGGTTTTGTGTAGTTTGTTGGTGATTTAGATAACGAATGTCACACCCCGACCACGTAGAACATACAAAACGTGGCGGAAACATCGGGGAGTGTTGTAACAGAATTAATTGTTTCAAATCCATGGCAATTGAAGTTTCGTTTTATTGATTAAAAGTGTTACAATGTATTAATAAACAAAGAAATACAACATAATTAACTAGTCTTGCATCTTTTATTGTCACTAAAGCCCAAATCTGCCTATATGTATCTTGATCATCTTATGCAACAGTTCCTGAAAAACACATGTGAAAATATGGTACGTCAGCATAAAAATGCCGGTGAGATACATAGGTTTTGTGAAAATAGGTTTCATGACTTATGTTTGAGAAAATGTTTAGTCATGAACCTTGTTATTTGCTTTGTTTTGTAAATCATTTGAAAATCGATAAGATCAGATGATATGTATAAATAATGTATAATGTATGGTTAAATGAATAACCATGTAAAATGAGTTTGTATTAGATAAGTTGTTTGTAAATCAATGTCTTGTGAAAAATATGTTATTTGTATAAAATGTTCTATGTCTCAACCTGAAATGATTCAGATAACGCTACAATATGTAATACCATACAAACACTTATATATAGGAAGTACCAGCGGCGTATCCACCATGCTTGTATCATATTACACACGCATTGTTACTTAATCACTTAATCAAACCAAACCAACAATGTACAATGTCTATGTTTAAACCAATTGCCAAAATGTAAGCATGTAATGAATAATAAGTGTACTAAGTATGCAACAACATACATACATAGCATGTAAACTGAAATATCTGTACTAAGTATGCAACAACAAACATACATAGCATGTGAACTGAGATAATGTGTCCATATGCTGAGTAAACATATGCAACAGAAATGTAATGTAAAACGATGTACTAAGTATGCTAAGTTAACATACAAAGCAGAAAAGTCATGTAAATCAATGTACTAATAGTGTACTAATGAACATAACCAGTATATGATATGAAAACAGGAAAGCACGAAAGTAACAAGTAGGCACATGTGTTCCACCCCAAAACAGTTTGGAAAACAGCAAAAGAGGGGTCTATGTACTCACTTGAGATTGCTCAGAAGTCCTAGGATAACCACCAAGCAATGCTAGAGATCGCGGAATATCAAACGGCACCTAATATAGGTAACTACATTAATAAACCGGACCTAAATCGGAAGACTGGGTAGCATTAGGGTTTGTAAACCAAATGAGTGTAGGAACTCATATGATATGGTTTAACAAAGCCTACATGCTAAATGAAACTTAACCTAAGTCTTATCGACCCATTACGACCCGTTTAGGTAGCTTATGCTACTTTAACGCGTCGTTCGCGTGAAACGCGTTCGGACCGCCTAACTAGTCCTATGACAAGTATTATATGCCTAAACATGTTACATAATCAGTTACGTGACAAAAGTTTAGGTTACATATGCTAAATTACCAATTATGTATGAAAAGGGTATTCTGGTAATTTACCTAAGGCATATAAACTACCTATCATACAACTACTTAAACGCCGTGACCATAAGGTATAACCTCGGAAGGTTATACCCTACACTATGGTCACCTAATGTATTTGGTCGGATCCTAATGATCGACCAAACTGGGTCGGGTTCGAGGTATAAGCGATTTATTAGATCGCTTACCCTACGACCCTAGACAACGTGGTAATCAGTAGGCATAGTCCCAAAGGACTATGACCATCGTGATTACAATCACGTTGCGAAGTTCAAACGAACTTCGCATTGACCATTACTGGTCAACGCTGAAAGTCAAACAAAGTTTGACTTTCTGACTCGAAAAGCAGTAAAATAAGGAAAAGAACGAAAGAATACTTACGAAGGGTCCCCGAATGCTAATCGTGATCGAATAGCTCAGGTATGAAGCGAAGGCTTCAACTTAGAGCTCCTCAATCAGATTCTAGTGGGTTTTTGTGTTGAGTATGGATGGGTATTTATAGTAAATGCACCACCGTTAGGATCGTTTATCGGGAAACGTGCCTTGATCTCACCCGTACAAGTGTCGGAAGCTTATGGTAGGTTAATTGGCCACCCACCATAAGGTATCAACATGTGGAAGAGAGATTAGGAGTGCAAAACAGCTGCAAACAGGCTGTTAATACAATGCACCTGGTCTGGAGACCCCATACGCATCGTATGGTATATATACCATACGCATCGTATGGGTGTACTTTGGCAGATTTACAGTTTTGGTCCCTGAACTGTATTTAGGCCATTTTTGACACGTTTAAGGCCCGTTAACCCCATTTCAAAGCTCTAAAATGAAGTTAAAGTATAGGGAACTTAAAACATGCTCAAAAATATCTCGGATGTCGGTTCGTTTAACCGTACGGTTGCGTTGTTCGGTTAATTACGACGGAATGCGCATAAGCGCGAAAAACGATCCAAATGACGAAACGAATGGATTTTTCTTATGGCGAACACTAAAATATAATGTAGTCATGCTTCCATAAATTTTTGGATGTCCGGATGTATTCAGAACGTAAGTTATGCGCGAAAATGCAAACTTGTGCACTTTTTGACACTTTTAGTCCCTGAATGACCCAAAAGTTTATTTTAGCATACCGAACCCCTCAAAGCCTATTTCTAAGCTATGTAAAGGATATTTATGGTATGTTTAACTTATGGTCATGTTCCGGAAGGTCTGTTACAGTTCAAATTGGCATACTTTCGCAGTTTGTCAAATTTAGTCCCTGTAAGCGATTAAACTTTGATTTCACCACACCAAACCTTCCAAAACTTATATCTAAGTTATGTAAAGGTTATTTAAGGTATGTTAAGCCTATTTCACTATTCTGGAGTGTTCGTTGCATTAAACTGGTTATATTTACGCATTAGTGCGCGTATAACCTTCCAGAAAGCGATTTAGAGCTTGAAATCGAACATGAGTCGATATGTGCAAAAGATACATATATTCATACAAGTCCAAAGTATGAAATACATTATTTCATTGGTTTGGCATTTGTTTGATGGTTGAAATGACACAGGTGTTACAGTCTCCCCTACTTTAGGAAATTTCGTCCCGAAATTAATTCGTAGGAGTCGATTTGTGACTTTGTGTTAAATAACCATCAAAGATGAACGAGAAGTAATCCTGTAATTTCTCTTTAACGAACATTTTTCAGAAATGTAAAATGAACAGAGTTATTTTCAACAGGCATTCTTTAGAAACAAAAATGAACAGAATAGTCATTTTCCACAACATCTTCAGAAACAAAACAGAATAGTCATTTTACATCTTCAGAAACAAAAATGAACGGAATGGTCATTTTACATCTTCAGAAACAAAAATGAACGGAATAGTCATTTTACATCTTCAGAAACAAAAATGAACGGAATAGTCATTTTACATCTTCAGAAACAAAAATGATCGGAATAGTCATTTTACATCTTCAGAAACAAAAATGAACGGAATAGTCATTTTACATCTTCAGAAACAAAAATGAACGGAATAGTCATTTTACATCTTCAGAAACAAAAATGAACGGAATAGTCATTTTACATCTTCAGAAACAAAAATGAACGGAATAGTCATTTTACATCTTCAGAAACAAAAATGAACGGAATAGTCATTTTACATCTTCAGAAACAAAAATGAACGGAATAGTCATTTTACATCTTCAGAAACAAAAATGATCGGAATAGTCATTTTACATCTTCAGAAACAAAAATGAACGGAATAGTCATTTTACATCTTCAGAAACAAAAATGAACGAAATAGTCATTTTACATCTTCAGAAACAAAAATGAACGGAATAGTCATTTTACATCTTCAGAAACAAAAATGAACGGAATATTCATTTTACATCTTCAGAAACAAAAATGATCGGAATAGTCATTTTACATCTTCAGAAACAAAAATGAACGGAATAGTCATTTTACATCTTCAGAAACAAAAATGAACGGAATAGTCATTTTACATCTTCAGAAACAAAAATGAACGGAATAGTCATTTTACATCTTCAGAAACAAAAATGAACGGAATAGTCATTTTACATCTTCAGAAACAAAAATGAACGGAGTTAACTCTTGATACAAAACTTGCTGTGGTTTCTGTGCACTAAATTTTATAATTATGTACGCGTCCATAATTACGTAATTCCTTGCACAGTCCGCACAGTGCATTTCATGATGTGTCGGGGAAGAAAAATATCAAATCTGTGATGAGTGTGACTAGACTACCCTAGGGTCCTTTTAATCAGATCAACACATGATCTTTTTAATTAGACCACCAAGGAGTCCTTTCAGCTATATCATCACATGATTTTACTAACCAGATTTTTGGATCAATCTGTTTAACTAGACCACTCAGGGGTCTAATTATGGAGTAGTACTATATAATCCGAGGGACTTAACTACTACGTAGAAGCCCATTGAGGATTTAATATAGTACCTTTGGATATCCTACTATGAATTTCCTTATACAAAGATATGGAAGATTCTTCGAGGATTTGGATAACAAAACTTGGATTACACAAAAACATAATAGAAAACACATAAGCACATAATCACATAGTTGTTTAATTTGTTTATTAATTTGTTATCTTTGGACGCGGATACTTAAAGCACACCAGGAATCCAATTCGTGGATTTCATTTGGCACTTTAATCATTTCAAGAATCCATTCATGAAGATAGGATGATCAACCAAAAATTCGATTTCCGTTTTTCAGGAAAAACGCAATATTCGAATTAAGGTACACAATAATTTAGGACATACGGAAATACCCTTGGGTACCCTATTTAGAATTTATAGTGGTACTTGGGGTATTCGTACAGAATTATAACTTGCACCTTGTACTTCATTTCTTTGCAAGAGACGGGTACTTAGGATCTTTGTGGAAAACGCAAGAGATTGTGACATGGAAGAATTTTGGGGATAGTTTGCTTTTCAAGGAATACGATTCCTCGATTGTCGGTATTATAGGGGATATGTTGTTTATGCATACAATCACATAAATACATTGCAATGTAAATAAAAGATTTATTTATAAACAATGATAACAACTGTTTCATGGACCTTGACAACAAAAGAAAATAATACATAAGACATGATTATTTCTAAACGGTGTTGTCTTCTAGTCGGTCAGATGTTCATCTCCGTATTGGATTAGCATTAGCAAGCCTTGGGCAATTTCTTCGGAAATGTCCCATCTCACCACACTTGTTGCACGAACCCGGTGGAAAGCGAGCTCGGGCAGGTTTGTTGTTAGCTTGATTCGGTGCAACTGCTGCAACGCAAACTTTTGCCACATGACCTTTAAGTCCACAAATTTGGCATTCGTGGCACTTCACATTAGCATGATGATGTATACCACATCGGTTGCACAAGGGTGAAGTTCCGTTGTATGGCTTCCTAGCACGGGGTTTAGCTGGTTGGTTGGGGGCGGCTTGATCCTTGTGAGCGACCATGGCGAAGTTCTGAGGAGCCTTTTGCTTCTTTGACCACTCAAGGGATCCAGTCTGTTCATCCATGGTCTTTGATTCCTCGAGCGGTTTCTTGTCACCCTTTCGGAAAAGCTTACGTTTCCTGATCTGAGATTCAGTCAGGGTTGCAGATAGCTCAATGGCCTGCCTAACCGTAGTGGGGTTACTACCGGTAACAATGTCTTGAACCAAGTCAGGGAGACCATCAATGTATTTTTCGATCGCCTTATCCAAAGGTGTAACCATGGTAGGACACAACAGGCTCAGCTCCTCATATCGATCAGTGTATGCTCGATGTTCGCCACTGTCTTGCTTAAGATCGTCGAATTCTCTTTCCAATGCCCTGATCTCGTGACGAGGACAGAATTCCTTCATCATCAGTGCTCTAAGTTCTTCCCATGTCTGAGCCAGTGCCACATCGGCACCCCTATCTCTCACCACACCGTTCCACCACGTCAAAGCTCGTTTCTCAAAGACACTAGATGCAAAATCTACCTTTCGCTCGTTTGGACATTGAACATGCCTGAAGGTGATTTCTAGACTCTCGAACCATTGCAGAAGTGCAGTCGCTCCTTGAGACCCAGAAAACTTGGATGGCTTAGCTGAGTTGAACGTCTTGAAACTGCAGAGAGCCTTATTGTTGTTGATAGCTTGGTAACATTGAGCAATGACGTTTGGGATTGCAGCAGTCATTTGCTGTGTAATGACAGCTGCCAGCTCGTCAACAGATACAGGATTTTCGCGTCGTGGAGGCATTCTAAAAAGAGGAAACATGAAAGGAAACGAGTGAAAGAATTAGACGAAAAGAATGAGATGAACAAATCTGATGAAAGCAAGGGTAGTGGTCATTTGTTTGTTACTACAAAGCAACAAATGACCCTGATGAAGAATCAAGTAAATAGGTCAAAAATAATGTATCACGAAGACATGCTCGCCTATAAGTGAACACTCATTCCAAGAATTCCCAGGTAAGCACAACTGGTCTCGCGTCTGATGAGATGTATACGAAGTGCTTGCCTAGACAGAAAACCCAGAATACAGGCATTCACCCTTCCAGTTTGCACGTGTTCACATTATTTAAAACCCAAAATCTTGACGAGATTTTGAAAATTTCAAAGGGGTTCAAAACCATATAACAGAGTTCAAAACCTTACAATAGAGGGTTCAAAACCTTGTAATAAATCATCCTAGAACAGATGATTAGTTTTCAAAGCGGTTTTGAAATTTATGTTCTTGTTGTGAAAGTCGCCTAAGGATAGGTGACGGTATTGTTTTATGACTAAACGCAAGTAAACTCGCGTTAGGGTCCTAAGAAAGTTATAGACTAGGTCAAAGCATTACTAATAACCTAATTCCCTATAACCATTGGCTCTGATACCATCTTTTCTGTCACACCCCGACCACGTAGAACATACGAAACGTGGCGGAAACATCGGGGAGTGTTGTAACAGAATTAATTGTTTCAAATCCATGGCAATTGAAGTTTCGTTTTATTGATTAAAAGTGTTACAATGTATTAATAAACAAAGAAATACAACATAATTAACTAGTCTTGCATCTTTTATTGTCACTAAAGCCCAAATCTGCCTATATGTATCTTGATCATCTTATGCAACAGTTCCTGAAAAACACATGTGAAAATATGGTACGTCAGCATAAAAATGCCGGTGAGATACATAGGTTTTGTGAAAATAGGTTTCATGACTTATGTTTGAGAAAATGTTTAGTCATGAACCTTGTTATTTGCTTTGTTTTGTAAATCATTTGAAAATCGATAAGATCAGATGATATGTATAAATAATGTATAATGTATGGTTAAATGAATAACCATGTAAAATGAGTTTGTATTAGATAAGTTGTTTGTAAATCAATGTCTTGTGAAAAATATGTTATTTGTATAAAATGTTCTATGTCTCAACCTGAAATGATTCAGATAACGCTACAATATGTAATACCATACAAACACTTATATATAGGAAGTACCAGCGGCGTATCCACCATGCTTGTATCATATTACACACGCATTGTTACTTAATCACTTAATCAAACCAAACCAACAATGTACAATGTCTATGTTTAAACCAATTGCCAAAATGTAAGCATGTAATGAATAATAAGTGTACTAAGTATGCAACAACATACATACATAGCATGTAAACTGAAATATCTGTACTAAGTATGCAACAACAAACATACATAGCATGTGAACTGAGATAATGTGTCCATATGCTGAGTAAACATATGCAACAGAAATGTAATGTAAAACGATGTACTAAGTATGCTAAGTTAACATACAAAGCAGAAAAGTCATGTAAATCAATGTACTAATAGTGTACTAATGAACATAACCAGTATATGATATGAAAACAGGAAAGCACGAAAGTAACAAGTAGGCACATGTGTTCCACCCCAAAACAGTTTGGAAAACAGCAAAAGAGGGGTCTATGTACTCACTTGAGATTGCTCAGAAGTCCTAGGATAACCACCAAGCAATGCTAGAGATCGCGGAATATCAAACGGCACCTAATATAGGTAACTACATTAATAAACCGGACCTAAATCGGAAGACTGGGTAGCATTAGGGTTTGTAAACCAAATGAGTGTAGGAACTCATATGATATGGTTTAACAAAGCCTACATGCTAAATGAAACTTAACCTAAGTCTTATCGACCCATTACGACCCGTTTAGGTAGCTTATGCTACTTTAACGCGTCGTTCGCGTGAAACGCGTTCGGACCGCCTAACTAGTCCTATGACAAGTATTATATGCCTAAACATGTTACATAATCAGTTACGTGACAAAAGTTTAGGTTACATATGCTAAATTACCAATTATGTATGAAAAGGGTATTCTGGTAATTTACCTAAGGCATATAAACTACCTATCATACAACTACTTAAACGCCGTGACCATAAGGTATAACCTCGGAAGGTTATACCCTACACTATGGTCACCTAATGTATTTGGTCGGATCCTAATGATCGACCAAACTGGGTCGGGTTCGAGGTATAAGCGATTTATTAGATCGCTTACCCTACGACCCTAGACAACGTGGTAATCAGTAGGCATAGTCCCAAAGGACTATGACCATCGTGATTACAATCACGTTGCGAAGTTCAAACGAACTTCGCATTGACCATTACTGGTCAACGCTGAAAGTCAAACAAAGTTTGACTTTCTGACTCGAAAAGCAGTAAAATAAGGAAAAGAACGAAAGAATACTTACGAAGGGTCCCCGAATGCTAATCGTGATCGAATAGCTCAGGTATGAAGCGAAGGCTTCAACTTAGAGCTCCTCAATCAGATTCTAGTGGGTTTTTGTGTTGAGTATGGATGGGTATTTATAGTAAATGCACCACCGTTAGGATCGTTTATCGGGAAACGTGCCTTGATCTCACCCGTACAAGTGTCGGAAGCTTATGGTAGGTTAATTGGCCACCCACCATAAGGTATCAACATGTGGAAGAGAGATTAGGAGTGCAAAACAGCTGCAAACAGGCTGTTAATACAATGCACCTGGTCTGGAGACCCCATACGCATCGTATGGTATATATACCATACGCATCGTATGGGTGTACTTTGGCAGATTTACAGTTTTGGTCCCTGAACTGTATTTAGGCCATTTTTGACACGTTTAAGGCCCGTTAACCCCATTTCAAAGCTCTAAAATGAAGTTAAAGTATAGGGAACTTAAAACATGCTCAAAAATATCTCGGATGTCGGTTCGTTTAACCGTACGGTTGCGTTGTTCGGTTAATTACGACGGAATGCGCATAAGCGCGAAAAACGATCCAAATGACGAAACGAATGGATTTTTCTTATGGCGAACACTAAAATATAATGTAGTCATGCTTCCATAAATTTTTGGATGTCCGGATGTATTCAGAACGTAAGTTATGCGCGAAAATGCAAACTTGTGCACTTTTTGACACTTTTAGTCCCTGAATGACCCAAAAGTTTATTTTAGCATACCGAACCCCTCAAAGCCTATTTCTAAGCTATGTAAAGGATATTTATGGTATGTTTAACTTATGGTCATGTTCCGGAAGGGCTGTTACAGTTCAAATTGGCATACTTTCGCAGTTTGTCAAATTTAGTCCCTGTAAGCGATTAAACTTTGATTTCACCACACCAAACCTTCCAAAACTTATATCTAAGTTATGTAAAGGTTATTTAAGGTATGTTAAGCCTATTTCACTATTCTGGAGTGTTCGTTGCATTAAACTGGTTATATTTACGCATTAGTGCGCGTATAACCTTCCAGAAAGCGATTTAGAGCTTGAAATCGAACATGAGTCGATATGTGCAAAAGATACATATATTCATACAAGTCCAAAGTATGAAATACATTATTTCATTGGTTTGGCATTTGTTTGATGGTTGAAATGACACAGGTGTTACAACGAAACTAGATAATACAATAAGAACATGGTGGATACGCTGCTGGTACTTCCTATATATAAGTGTGCTTATTGTATTACCTTTCGTGGCATTATCCCGAATCACCATTAGGATCTAGGATTGTTTTGATTCAATAATTCAATGTAACAAAACCCAGAATCCTTATAGCATTTATCTATCTTCATAGATCGATTCTTGTAGGATGTTTAGAGTACTAATATTGGAACCCCTGTTTGGATTCATTGTGTACTTTAATGCATGTTAGATAGACAATGTGACAAGAACCTGATCCCTGTAGTATCTATCTATCTTCATAGTTAGACAAATATGGGATGTTTAGAGTACTAATATTGGAGCCCGTGTTTGGATTCATTGTGTACTTTAATACATGGTTACGAGGTGGAACAAGTTGACGATTATGTGTTTATGTGGTAGTTATGATTTAGTTAATGAAACGGGTGTAATAAAATAAGAACATGGTGGATACGCCACTGGTACTTCCTATATATAAGTGTTCTTATTTTATTATTCTTGTATCGTTATCTGGATCACTTTAGGATTTTGTGTATGATTGTTTCAATGTTTGGTTATCGAAATCTTCGTAGAATCTCCCATATTTTTATATGTTAGATTCTTAGAAAGATACCTGAAGTATTATCATGACTCATTGATTTGATTTATATAATACTTACATAAGTTTTGGTTTATTTCAAAACAGTTATTATTAATCCTTGATTGGATTTCTGATAACATATTAACAAATTTTTACGATGGTTTAATCGAGATTACAATGTAAGGCATAAAATGACTTAGTAATAATCATATTACCATACAAACCTATTTGTCACGAGTTTTCATAATTAAGATTATGTATTGCAAATACTAAATTTTTGCCATTCTTTGGCTTCAAGATTTATTTTCAATTAAAAGCTCTCGTAGCTGTTAAAGTAGTGCAATACCAAATGTTTTGCCATTTACTTGGCTAATAAAACCTATGTATTCGCCGACATTTTTATGCTGACTGTTTTTCACATATGTTTCAGGTTTTCAACTATTCAAGCATGCAACGCATAGGACTGCATTCGAGCCTTAGACTTCTAAAACAAAAGAACAATTTCATGTATTCTTTGTTTGTAAAACGATGTTAATGATATTGAAACAATTTAGTACCAGTAGTTATGAGCAATTTGTAACGTGACTCGCCCATATTTCCGCCGCGTGTTGTTGTATTACGTGATTGGGGTGTTAAAGATTGGTATCAGAGCACTGGTTATAGGGAATTAGGTTATTAGCATGCCTTAAACCTAGTCTATAACCTTCCTAGGACCCAAACGTGAGTAGACTTAGGAACTCTTTCCTAATCCTCATCCTTATTCGTGCCATAACTACTCTATGATTTACAAATCATCTAGCCCTAGATGATTTATCCTAAACCTTAGGCTTTATGCCTTGGGGTATTCCTCAAAATGTTTTCTCAAAAGCATTTCCATTGAAATATTTTTTTTTCAAAATGTTTTCTTAAAATATTTCACAACATGTTTTATCTCAAACGATTTATATCAAAAGATTTCTTAAATGTTTTCTTCAATCGCTTTTCATCGAAATCTTGGTTTTTAATAATGTGAACATACCCCGAGTTTTCTGTCTAAGGCTCGAGTGTTCATACAAATCCGCATTTTCGGACCAGTCACTCTTACCTGGGAACTCTTAGGGTGAGTGTTCACTTATAGGCTAAAGAATGTCTTCGTGAAGCATTATAAAAACCTATCCATCTTGACCCTGCCAAATGATTACTAAACGACCTTTGTAACCCTACTCGTTCTTATTACCCTCGGTAATATGTTTGCTCTTCACGACAATCGAAACAACCTTCCTTTCCCAATATTATTTCATCATATCACCTTCGGTGATATGTTTGATTCGATACAGTTGAGATGAATCTCATTTCATTTCAATACACTACGAGATCCTATTTTATTTTTGAAATACTACCTTTTTCTTTTAAAATTTCAAATTTTTACAATTTGGATGAGAATTTTCAAAATTTCAACACAAAGTTCCTTTATTTTAAAATTTTAACCTAAAAACATTTTGTCTTAAAAGCAATAAATTTTTAACAGGTAAAGAATTTATAATACAAACCATTAACTCGGTTTGTATTCTCTCATCTAAAAATATTACAAAAGTTTATTTTCAAACAAATCCTGTCTCAAAACAATATCCAAACACCATATATTCTAAAGTATAAGAACAAGACCAACGACCAAGATTTTACTAGATCAAAGTTTTCACAATACAATAATGTTACATACTTATAACAATTGGATAAATCTAACTTATTTGGTTTTCTCTATAGTTGAACTTTCGAAATGCCTCCTCGACGTGATGCACAACCTCAAACTAACGAAGAAATCGCATCCCTTTTAACTCAGCAGATGGCTGCTGTGCTTCCGAACATAGTAACCCAGGTTCATCAGATATACAACAACAATAACAACAACAATGCCCAGTGTAGTTTCAAGACCTTCAATTCAGCCAAACCGCTAAAATTTTCTGGGTCTGAAGGAGCAACCGCACTCCTACAATGGTTTGAAAGTATAGAAAGCACATTCCGCCATGTTCAGTGTCCCAATGGGCGCAAGGTGGATTTCGCCTCGAGTGTGTTTCAAAGGAGAGCACTCACTTGGTGGAATGGTATTATGAGAGACCGAGGTGCCGATGTAGCAATGGAACTGACATGGGAAGAATTTAAGGATCTTATGAAGAAAGAATTCTGCCCACGAAGCAAAATATGGGCACTTGAAAATGAGTTCTATTATCTAAAACAGGATAGTGGGGAAAATCGTGCCTACACTAACCGATTTGAACAGTTAAGCCTACTTTGCCCCACTATGGTCACACCTTTGGATCGGGCCATTGAGAAATACATCGATGGTTTACCTGACACTGTCCAAGACATTGTCACTGGCAGCCAACCTACAACGCTTAGGGAGGCTAAGGAATTAGCCGCTATCTTAACCAACTCACAGGTTAGAAAAGGTAAATTATTTCGACAAGGAAACAAGAAACAAGACACTGAATCTATTAATGAGAATTCGAAAAGAACAAAGGCCGAATCTTCTAAAAGTTCTAGGAAGCGCAAGGCTTCAAAGAATTTTGCAATTCCTGCACCTGTTCCACTAAACTCAATACCCTTCAAGGGGTTTTATCGTGGAAAGCAACCTCAGTGCAATCATTGCAATTATCATCATACGTCAAATTCCCTTGTTGCCAGCGTACAATTTGTGGTTTATTTGGACATCTAGCTATGACCTGTCGTATCCAGAACCGAGCAGCCCCTACTCAGACTCGCCCAAGAGCATGTTTCAATTGTGGTGACTTAAATAATTTCAAGCGAAACTGCCCCATGCTTGCCAATGCTAATGGACGAGTATTCAACATCAACGAGGCTCAAGCTAATGATCAAGCGCTTATGATCATTTGAACTTCTAAATTTCCTGTTTATTTTCAAGAACAATGTACATATTTTAACTATGTTTGTAATGACAATATAAATTCCAAGAAGTTCATCTTTATCTTTGTTATTCAATTTTCAATTTCAAACTCTAATGTGATTGCACTCTGTGTGATTTCAAATTTCATGCTGATTTTGAGGATTCCGTTCTTTAGGAACTAAATCTTATAATATTAGCATACTCTAAATTGCACTCCGGTGCATTCGTACGAACGTGATAACACGATCGATACGAGTACTATGAACAAGTTAATATTATTTTATGAACAGTACATACATGATTTATTTATCTAATATGTATAGTACATGGTTGTAAATACAAACTGCTTCGTATGTTGATATAACATACTTAATACATTTTTGCTTAGTATGTTAACTTAGCGTACCTAGCACATGATTTGAGAACATTTTCTTGATATGTTTACATTATGATGATAATGTATAATTAGTATATGTTGCGTTCTACCTGTTTGGGTAATAATGAAACATATATATAAACATTTATACTAGAATAGAACACCTACTACTAAAATTGTTGTATGCAAAATAAGTAGTGTTATCATTGCTAGTATGAAATACGATTCGATTTGGCAGATATCATGTTGTGACGATGTTTAGTTTATTTAAATGATAGTTCGACCTTATTATTTGTTTACCCTCGCTTAACAAGAGGATCTATGTGGACCATGCAACGAAATGAGTAGTTATGGGTGCACACTTAATTATGAGATTCGATGATGAGAATCATAGTAAGCCTTGTTAAGTATGGTGGCATAAAATCTAGAATGATTATGGTAACGGGAGGAGTATGATGCGATAAGAACATGGTGGATACGCCGATGGTACTTCCTATATATAAGTGTTCTTATTGTGTTATTCTTCAGAATGTTGCTGAGATCATTTGGTGATTTTATGTTATCTTGGACCATTATGTGATTATGTGTTTAATTGTTATTTGTGTGGATATTTCCGATGGACAAGAACAAGTACATTCATTAACTCAAATCGAGCAGACCAGGAGTATAATATGGTGTTAAAGGTGACGATCTTGATGCCATAGGTATGTTGACCCGTCTCCTATGCATGGGATGCTCATGGTACATTGGAGGTACCTCGTGGGACGTTAGAAACCGTGTACGTGAAGGGCTTAAATGTACACCCCTTTGTTTGCTAGGAATTACACTAGGAGCTTAGTATAACATAGTGCCATACTTAAATGATTTTTGAACACTAGTCGACTTTCACAAGTTTCAAAGGGTTAAATACCTTGAGACACTTTGAATACCCCAAATCATATTTTGAATTCCCTGAAATTTCCAACACCAAATGATGCTCTGCATCTTTGGGATCTAGCAATCTGCTCATTCATTAGTTGTTTCAATTCGACTCTACGGTCTCCTTCGAATAATTTCGGGACGGAATTTCCTGAAGTAGGGGAGACTGTGACACTTGTGCTCCGTAAACACACACGATGTAGGACACTATCTTTTATAAAAGAAACAATGTGTTTTGGTCTCAAAAATTTGTTTATTCTGGTTTTACAATTTCACGTTTTGATTCTAGTTCATTTTCAAGCTTTAAATCGCTTTCTGGAAAGTTATACGCGAACTGATACGTAAACATAATCAGTTTAATGTGGCAAAGACTCTGGAATAGTGACATATGCTTAACATACCTTAAATAACTTTTATATAACTTAGAAATAGGTTTTGAAAGCTTTGGTGTGTCAAAAACAAGTTTATTCACACTTAGGGACTATTTGCGTCAAACTGTGAAAGTCTGCTGATTCACATAGTATCAAACATTCCGGAATTTGATCATAAGTTAAACATGCCCTAGATATCCTTTACAAAGCTTAGAAATAGGCTTTGAGGTGTTTGGTGCGCAAAAATAAACTTATTTGATCAATAGGGACTAAAAGCGTCCAAAAGTGCATAAGTTTGCATTTTCGCGCATATCTTACGTTCTGAATATATCCGGACATCCAAAAATTTATGTAATCATTAAAATATTTTATTTTAGTGATTGGCATGATAAAATTCCATTCGTCGCATAATTTGGATCGTTTTTCGCGTCCGTTCGTGTTTCGTCGTAATTAACCGAACAACGCAACCGTACGACCAAACGAACCGACATCCGAGATGTTTTTGAGCACATTTTAAGTTCCCTATACTTTAACTTCATTTTAGAGCCTTGAAATGGGGTTAACGGGGCTTAAATGGGTCAAAAATGCATCAAATAGCAAGTTTTACACATTCAGGGACTGATAATGACAATCTGTGAAAGATAGCCCTCGCGGGGCGCGTAAGCTGAGCTCCCTGCTTACGCGGGATGCGACAGAAGGATAGTGCTTATATAGGGTCGTAAGATAAGCGGTCAAAATACGCGTCTATGCGTATTTTGCAACCAAACTATTCTTGGGTATCAAAACCGTTTGTTTTGTTATCAAACTTGTTTTCTAACTTCGTTAAACATGTTTTAACATGTTTAACTCGTCACTTTTAGGATAGTGCTTATATAGGGTCGTAAGATAAGCGGTCTAAACAACCGCTGAGACTTTTGAACCCGACCCGTTTGGTCGATCGTTATGATCCGACCAAACATATAATGTGACCATAGTTGTATAGGGAATAACCTTCCGAGGTTATACCAAAATGCCCTTTTCGCATAATTTCATTTTAAGCATATGTAACACATGTTTTGACATCTAAACTGATTATATAACATAATTATATATGTTAAGGCATATAATACTTGTCATAGGACTAGTTAGGCGTCTCGAACGCGCTTTCGCGTGAACGACGCGTTAAAGTAGCGTAAGCTACCTTAATGAGTCGTAATGGGTCGTAAGCACTTAGGATATGTTCCGATTTAGAATGTAGGCTTTGTTAAACCACATCACATGAGTTCCAATACTCATTTGGCTTACAAGACCTCATTCTACCCGATCTTCCGATTTAGGTGTCGATTCGCTAACATAGTATCCGTTACACTAGGAACCGCTTCTACACTTGAACTCTTGGTCTTTTGAGCTTTGTTATATCCTTTGAACCAGGACTATACGTAATCCCAGGCGAGTACATAGTTCCCCTCTTTTACCGTTTTCAAATGTTTTAGGGTGATTCATATATGTAATCGATCTGTTTTCAAAATTATGGCATATATGTGTTCACTAAGTGCTTTTATGTGTATTATTCCGATTATGCAAATACATTGTTTTATCCTTAAGTGATCTACCTATCTTCATAGTTAGATTCATGTTGGATATTTGAAGTACAACCTTAGATCTTCCTATCCTCATAGTAAGATTTTTAAAGGAATACTTTACAACTCGATGGTTGGTTTTTGTATAGTTTGTTGGTGATTTAGATAACGAAACTAGATAATACAATAAGAACATGGTGGATACGCCGCTCGTACTTCCTATATATAAGTGTGCTTATTGTATTACCTTTCGTGGCGTTATCCCGAATCACCATTAGGATCTAGGATTGTTTTGATTCAATAATTCAATGTAACAGAACCCAGAATCCTTATAGCATCTATCTATCTTCATAGATCGATTCTTGTAGGATGTTTAGATTGGAACCCCTGTTTGGATTCATTGTGTACTTTAATGCATGTTAGATAGACAATGTGACAAGAACCTGATCCCTATAGTATCTATCTATCTTCAAAGTTAGACAAATATGGGATGTTTAGAGTACTAATATTGGAGCCCCTGTTTGGATTCATTGTGTACTTTAATACATGGTTACGAGGTGGAACAAGTTGACGATTATGTGTTTATGTGGTAGTTGTGATTTAGTTAATGAAACGGGTGTAATAAAATAAGAACATGGTGGATACGCCGCTGGTACTTCCTATATATAAGTGTGCTTATTTTATTATTCTTGTAGCGTTATCTGGATCACTTTAGGATTTTGTGTATGATTGTTTCAATGTTTGGTTATCGAAATCTTCGTAGAATCTCCCATATTTTTATATGTTAGATTCTTAGAAAGATACCTGAAGTATTATCATGACTCATTGATTTGATTTATATAATACTTACATAAGTTTTGGTTTATTTCAAAACAGTTATTATTAATCCTTGATTGGATTTCTAATAACATATTAACAAATTTTTACGATGGTTTAATCAAGATTACGATGTAAGGCATAAAATGACTTAGTAATAATCATATTGCCATATACAAACCTATTTGTAACGAGTTTTCATAATTAAGATTATGTATTGCAAATACTAAATTTTTGTCATTCTTTGGCTTCAAGATTTATTTTCAATTAACAGCTCTCGTAGCTGTTAAAGTATTGCAATACCAAATGTTTTGCCATTTACTTGGCTAATAAAACCTATGTATTCGCCGGCATTTTTATGCTGACTGTTTTTCACATATGTTTCAGGTTTTCAACTATTCAAGCATGCAACGCATAGGACTGCATTCGGGCCTTAGACTTCTAAAACAAAAGACCAATTTCATGTATTCTTTGTTTGTAAAACGATGTTAATGATATTGAAACAATTTAGTACCAGTAGTTGTGAGCAATTTGTAACGTGACTCCCTGATATTTCTGCCGCGTGTTGTTGTATTACGTGATTGGGGTGTTACAAGAAGCATAGGTATATATGGATAATAGTGGTAAGCGAGAGCTCGTATGTATTTGCGCGTGTACGAATGTGTGCGTATATATGTAGATGTATATGTTTGTATGCATGTATGAATTAGGAATGTATGGATGTAATATGCTATGAATGCACGTAGGAATTAGTATACATGTCTGAATGCGAGATGTTATAAATGTATGAAGGAATGGTTTCATTATGTTTGGGGATTGACGATTGCTAATGGTGTGCTTTGAAGTTGGAATGTAGTGCAGGTAAAAGAACATCGGGTTCATGAGGTATCGAAGTCGAATTCGGAACGAGGAAATACGAGAGGATAGTTGAATGAATCAAAGTTTATATTGTTGAATGTTATTTAATATTAAACTGTATGAATATAATGTCGTATGATGTTGTTAACGACTAATGGTTAAGTTGTATGTGATGTCCACAGGTACTCCATAGATTTCTTCTACCACAAACGAAGAGAAGCGGACATAGATCGAGTCGAGAGCAAGGAATGTACAGAAAAGTATGGTCACATAGCTTTAATTATGTAACACCTTAAAGTGTTAATTGAAAGTGAATGTTGTATATTTCTTTTCGTTAATGTTTGACATTTCGTATTTGAGCCTTCATGTAAGTAATGTGTCTAATAAAGAAAGAAAATTTTAAGGCTCTTTTTCCGCTGCGTCATTTTTAAGTTATTACGTGTTAGGGTGTTACAAGTTGGTATCAGAGCCTTGGTGTGAGAGAAATCAAGTAGAAGGAGGTAAATACTTGAACTCAAACATGTGTGCTATTATGACAAGGAACCCGTACAATCCAAGACTCGATCAAGATCGAAAGGTATAATCCGTCCCTACCCTAATAGCTTAATATGATATGCTTGGATGACCTGGATAGAGATAGGGGAGAGCATCCGAAGGCATGGGCTGAAAGAGACGAGAAAAAAAGGGTGGTTGTGAGAGTGGAGATGGGACCTACTTGTCTGGCACCTGTTGCAAAAGAAGGGGAAACGGCTGGACAGTTTATGTGGCACCGGGCATGGGTTAAGGGCAGAGGATAAGAGCATGCTGCATTGGAGACAATCTTAGTGATCAGTTGAAAAAAATTGGTGCTACTTTTCTACCAAGTTTTGTATTGTATCATTGTATTGGCATCAAGAACAAGAGAAAAGAATACAAATATACATGACAAAAGGGAAACTTACCTAATATGTTTCAGTGATACGACATTAGGGATTGTAATTCCTAACACAACAAGAAAAAACAAGTTTTGGTTCTGTTGATACGACCTATTTTGTAAGTAGGTCAATCTGAACACAACCTCCTTAATAAGTGGTTTGTCATGTTAACCCGTTTAAGGGTGTTTTTTAGTTAACATTTAGATTTTAGAGATAAAAAGTATAAAATTTTATAAGTTTAAAAGATTTTTAATTTTTCCTTTAACTGCTCACCTTTTTTTGGGGTGGTTCGAAAGAGGGTAGGAAGCTTGCTTGGGTTAAGTGAGATTTAATTCTTGCTTATAAGCAAACATGTGGTCTGAGAGTTGGAAGTCTATTTAGTTTTAATCAGGAATGGAGATGTCATTTCATGTCTATAAGCATGAGTTATGGGTGCACATTACTAAAACGATCAATGAAGATGAAGCTGGGTTTATTGACGGGATATGAACCATGATGTATAAAATGTTGTCTATATTTTGAAAATATCAAATTAAATAGGACTCGCTAACTCAATTACACACAATCGGCAAGTGTGCCGGTCGTTATGTAGTCAAGTCGGTAAGACCAGTATCAATCCAAGGACACAATTTACTCTCAATACTAAACCTCTATCGAGTCTCAGTCTAATAATATTTGTAAATAGTGAATTTCATTAACTACTATGACTAATTAAAACTGCAAATACTCAACCAAGCAATCACATAATGAATTTTAATGAAATTAGATAATGAGAAGGCAACTACCTAGGCAATAATCATGCTAACTCGCTCACAGTTCTTGGGAATGGATAATTAGGATTTGGCTACCGAGATCTTAAAATACACTACCCAGACCAAAACTGGACGTCGAATCATTCTCCAGACATAACTAATCTAGTATCCATGGAAGTGTGTAAACTCACTGGTCTTGAGTTCATATCACTCTCGGTCTCTTTAAACAAATGCTAAGGTACCCTAAATTTGGATATCTTTTCGGTCCCACTCAAAACAATACATCTGGGATGTGTAAGGGATGCAAGGGGTGATATTTCTAAAATATTTCTAACAAGGGATTCTAACTCTATAGACACGCTAGGGGTGAATCACTCTTATGAAAACCACAATTCCGAATTATAAACCCAGACACACCGACATCTAATCTTCTCTTAGACTCAAAGATGGTAGAATTCTAAATTAGCAAATAGTTGACTTACTTGTTCCTAGGGTTTACCACATCAAGTAACCGCAATATTAGATCGAAAACACAAAGTCTGTGGAAATCACTAAACCCTAGATCAATCTATACAAAATCAATCAACTAGAATCAAGTGGAACATGTAATAACATTTAGATATCAAGCACGCATAAACATTAGAATCCTAATTAGAAACACATTTTACCAAAACATTAGCCAAATCAATAATTATCCAAAACTGAAAGCCATTTAGAAGTAGACAATCATCATAAAGCCTAGGTAGCATAGAAAGTTTAGCTACTCATGTTCAATACATAAGCAAAAGTTAAATTCAACAAACTAATTCAGTAAACAAATTTATAGTATTCTAGTTCTTAGACAAACTAAAAAACAATAAACATATATCTAGCCGAAAACACTGCAAATAACCAACCCATTTGATCTCTAAGCTTTCCCCTTGCTAAAATCACCCAAAATCTTCCTATGGAAGCTCTGGAATTCGTAATTGGCGAGGTAGAGCTGACTAGGGTTGATATCACGCTTAAATAGGACACAAACTCATTTTTGCTGATATAAGGCCCATCGAGTGTTGCGAACGAAGCTTGAAAATGGTTCGCGACACGCCAAGCCATAAAGTAGCAACAAAATAGTCGTAGTGGTTTAGTGGTAATTCCATGGACCTACAGGGGTATTTTGGTCATTTTGGACACTTTCCTCATCTTCGCGCATTGCGTTGATCCTCCTTGGCGACACACCAATATCATGTTTATTCAGAATATTGTTTTCTTCTTCCAGTTTCTCCTTTGTGCTCGATTCTTTACCATTTTAGCTCGTTAAGGCTCTAATTACATACGTTCACATGCAAAATACAACAATATCGAAGTACAAGCTAATAATGACCAAAAATGACTCAAAACCTAACTATAAACTATACAAAATACATGGATAAAAAGATGCGTTTTCCAACACATCAAACCTGTAATTCTAAGTTTCTAACAGAGTGTTTAACCGTATCACAAAATCTTATAGGGTGCTGAATGATTAGGGATAGGGATGAGCAGTTCAGTACCGGTACCAAATGGTACCGTACTGATTATAATTCAGTACAAACTGTTTGGATTTTTTGGGATCGGTAGCGTAAGTACCCTACGATACCAATCATTTTCAGTACTGGTACCCACATTTGGCGAATTCCGGTACCGGTATCGGTACCGGGCTCATCCCTAATCAAGGATAGTCCCGTGGTCCAATGAGATTCATTTTGGTGCCAAATTAGGGATGAGTTCGTTATTGGTACCGAGAATACCAATACCAAAAATAGTCAAAATTGGATACCGGTACTGAAAATGTTAGGTACGATACGGTATCAGACTAGTTTTGAAGGTAAAAACTAGTAAATACCGGTACCGAACTGAAAGTATCGGTATCGAAAATGCCAAAAAGTGGGTAATGAATCGGTACTGAAAATATGTTAGTACGGGAAATTCGCTATGGTACCTAGTACCAAATTCTCATCCCTATGCCAAAACTCCTAGATAGCGAAGGCTTTACCACTAACAAGAAATGTGATGCATGCAAAAATGAAATCAAATTGCTGGCTTGATTAATAATCAAAAGCTTAACAATGTTCAAAGACCAATTAGAAATTCAAGAATAAAAAATCTAAAATAATTCCAACCCTTAAACAATATGAGACTTAATTAAGTTTAAGCAAAAATCAGAACCAGTACAAACTATTCCAAGCCATCCCACGAATCACTCATGTTGGTAACTTAGGTTCGTAATTCATGTTTGACTATCTGTACATGGGTCATCCCTCTTCTCAAGCCAAATCTTCTTTAACCCTTCTCATTCTCAAGCCTAATCGTCTCTTGACCCTACTCGTATTCTTCTTTCGAACCCAATGCCCCTAGATCATTCTCCCTCTCTTGGAAGCTTTCATACCCTGAATTATCCATGTTAGTCATTCTTCCCCTGTATGGTGACTAATCATAAAACATTAAATGTAAACAAGACACCATAATGAGCTAGTAAGTCCACCTTGTATATATTCTCATTAATTCTTTTGATGATCCTGAAAGGACCATCCGTTTGAGGTTTCAACTTACCAAACCAAACAACATGGATGAAAAAACCCAAAATAGATCTTGTTCTAAGTTGTTAGACTTCGACGAACACGAACTGCCACTTTGAACAATAGTTTAACATGCAGAATCCATCAAATTATGTGTGATCAATGCAAGAACACGTAAATAAACTTCAAATCTCATTTATGGATAAAACTAGAAAGAGTTCCCCCACACTTAGACGAATTTGACAAGATGAACTATGAAACTGAATGACAACCCAACATGTGACATATGTGTAATTTTAATCCCTGTACAATTCTGAACAACTTTGTATTTAATGAAACATGGTGTTTTTAATTTCAATAATTGTTTAATTATTTGTGACATTTACATGTATTCAATCCTTGTTCAATTCCGAACTCTCAAACCTGTTCTGGAAGTGAAATCGCAAACCGTTACGTAAACGTAATCAGTTTAACGCGACGTACACTCTGGAACAATGAAATAAGCCAGACATACCCTAAATACCTTTTACATAACTTAGAAATAAGTTTTGAAGGTTTCGGTATGGCAGAATCATGTTTGTTTGAACTTTAGAACTATTTGCGACAAAACTGCGAAACGAACGTTGGTGACCGCCCGGATAATATTTAAATTCCAAAAATATTCTGTTATGATTAAAATTTTATTTTTAATCATGTTCGTGTTGAAAAATAAATTAAAACGCTTAAAACGTTAATTTTCAAGTTTAAACGCGTACCGCGTGTTACTGCATAACATAGTGCGTATACTGCGAAACACAAACAACGCAGCCAGTCTCGGCAACTGATATTTATTTCAGTAATAATTTGGCGAGTTTATTTTTATAGAATAATAAAAATAATTTAGAACTCCATAAACCGGGATTTAAACGCTAGATAAAATACCCGGTATCCAGTTAAATACCTGTTTTTAACCTACATATACTATATGTATGAATAATATGCATACACATATGTGTGTATTCGTGTATTGAGGAGGGAGATACCACCTCTCACTCATTTTTGCCACATGTTGCCTTTGCATGTTGCATGCAATCTTGGGAATCCATCATATCCTCCATATATTCTCTAAATCTCTACAAATCCAAGACTAAATCTTTCACCATCTAAACAATCTTCCTTTATCTCTCTCTCTCCCAAACCGTAAACACCCACACACACCCACACATTTTCGTTTTCTTTCATCATTTCTTCAAGATCTAAGTGATTCCAAGCTAGTTTCTAAGGTGTTTGAAGATACAAGGGTGTTTTTCAAGTGATTCCAAGCATTTGCAAGCTCCATATCATCCAAAATCTCATCAAAACCTACTAATTTTCTTAAAGGTATAAACTTACTTTAGAGATTATATTCTTGCATTTTGATGATGATGATGATAGAAGTTTCTCATGGTTCTTGGATTTTTCATTAACTTGAAACTAAAAGGAAATGGGTTTTGACACAAAATAAAAATGGAAGTATATGTGTGTATATATATAACCGTATGTATGTATGTGGGTATGTATTTGAGATTTAGTTTGATTTTTGATAAATACTTGTTTAGGATGTTTGCTTGCATGAACAAGATTATGTGCAAATTTGTTAGAGATATAAAGAAATGATTGAATCATGAGTTATAATTTGAAATAATGTTAGTATATTGACATGTAAATGGCCGAAAATTTATTAGACATGTTTGAGAATTTTTAAATTGTTGCATGTTCTTGAATGATAGTTAAAATACAAGTGTTTGATGATTTGTGCATGATGTGATGAATGTTCAATCAAATCAGTAAGAAAACATGAATAAATTACATGTTTGATGCATTTAAATTCATATGGAATGATGATATGATAAGTGTGCTTTAGATACTTGTACATAAGCATGCATGTTGATTTAAAGCTCAAGAAATGATAAAAAAAATGATTGTATGACAAAAATGTTTTAGAACAGATTATAAACACTAAAAATAACATTATTTGGTATATTATAATGGCATGAAACTTTGTTATAGGTTTGGTAGCTTTGCATGTTGTACATATAGCTTAGAAAGTTGTAAAATATGTGAAATTTGCATGATTTATGTGGTTTATGTGAGACCTGCACTATCATGAGTATAACCACTATTTTATTCAGTAAATAACATGGGTTATGTTAAAATATCAAGTCGTTAAGATTTGGGATGGTTATGGTAACGTTTGATGCAAAACTATGCGGTAAAACGTTTAAAAATCTGCTTTTCGGAGGATTTTTATAAAACTGATTTAGATCAGTAACTAAACTGATATTTTTTCTATAAAAATAAGTATTTTAACTTATATTAAGTTTACTTGGTGTTTGGTTAGTCATACATGACTTCCGACGCCCAAAAACGTTACCGAATCGCTAAAATACGTGTTTTTCAACATACACTATAATGGGTTGTTCATGGGTAAATTTTATGTGTTACAATGTGTTATGTGATTTATAATATGTGTATGATGACATGTTAATACTTTACAAGATTATGTATATTACGTTATTATTTGTATGTCACGTTTGAATATATACTACGACGCGCAAATCGTAGATATATTGCTTATAACATGATGAGGGTCACCAATAAAATCGTTCAATTCGCAAAGTATTTAAAATATATATATGAACTCATATATATATAAATACCCCAATATAATAAAAAAATAATAAATTTTCAAGAAAATCTCAAAGTTATGTGAAAATTCTAAGTATCGGAGAAACTTAGGTATTTTTGTGGGTTTTTTATTATTAAATTGTTCTTACTTAATTTAGGACGAATAAACAATTTGAGGGATTCTGTTAACACATAAAAACGCACCCAAAGGTGAGTACATAGTTCCCCTATTTTACGTTTTCAAATGTTTTTGGGGTGAAGCATATGTGCATAACTTTACTTTTCGTTTTCATGACATTATACATGTTTTTTTACATATTACATATAATAAATTATTTCAAAGACATTTTACTTGGCATATTAACTTAGTATGCCTATTACATGGTTTTACAAAGACATTTTCATGACATGCTTACATTGAAAATGACATTTGGTATGTTTAACGGAGTAGTACATTCATTAACATAGATCACGCCGCTCGGTAGTATGTAATAGCGCTATAGGACTTGACAAATCCCGTTCCCGCTTTCTATGAATTTTGGAAGGGGAATGACAGAATCTGAATTCATTTTTGATAAACCTTGATCCTGATAAGGGTTTATCCGACAGTCTCAAGGCTTGAGTGTTTGCGATAGACAAACCGTATAAATGTTCATATCGATAAAAGCAATAGTTTTCAAAACATAACTTTTGTTTATTCAAAAACCTTGTTTTGTACATGACATTTTGATTACATAAGACATTTGTTTATACATGACATTATGCACTTGGCTTGAGTAAATACTATTTATTCGCCATACAAGACATGGTTTATACTGGACATTTGACATTGGACATTGACATTTAAACAAGACATTATTTCATGGTTATTAATAAGTGATTTAAGTACCGAGACGTGTGTAACATGATAAAAGCATGGTGGATACGGCGCCGGTACTTCCTATATATAAGTGCTTTTATTATATTGCATATCCTGGCGTTATCTAAACCACTTCAACAAGGACAAGACATGACATATTTTATACATATTATTTTCATTTGGTATTTACTTAACCATACAAGAGTAGGGTTCGCACGGAAAGTGTGTTTTTCCTAGAAAGTCTAGGAAGCGATCTGGTCCATCCGATTGGTGTGTTTAAGGGTTGAGATTAAATCAATAGCAATCTTGTAATATTTGAGTTTAATTAATTGATTGTTTTAAATGAATAGGGGCAATTTTGTCAAATGGCCGTTTTTTAAATCAATTAGATAACTGCAATCCCTACTTTCATGGGATTTTCCCCCTCTCTCTCCATTATTGATTTGATTTTCTCTCTTTCTCTCTCCAATCCAACCCTAAACATAATAAAACCTGCGATCTCTACTCCCCCTTGCTGTTGGCGACGCAAAACAGGACCCCAAAAGCATTCAGATTTCGGTTCCAAGGCTTGTTGATACCCCTTTTCTTCACTAGGTATTCATATCTTGTGTTGTGATTAAAGTTCTTGAAGTGCATATACGTTTTCGGTCTTAATCTGCTTGTAACTTGGCTGTGTTTTTTCTGTTTTAATTGATGATTGTAGAGAGGCATGTAAAACACAGCGTCAAGAATCTGCTTGCTGTTAAAACACAGCGTCAGGAATCTGCTTGCTGTTAAAACACAGCGTCAGGAATCTGCTTGCTGTTAAAACACAGCGTCAGGAATCTGCTTGCTGTTAAAACACAGCGTCAAGAATCTGCTTGCTGTTAAAACACAATGGCCTGCTTGCTGTTAAAACACAATGTCAAGAATCTGCTTGCTGTTAAAACAACATAAAACACATTCAGATAAAACACAACCTGATTATATATTGACTTCAGATTGTTAAAACACACTGACTTCAACCTCTCTGACTGGTAAAACACATCACCAAGAACATGCTGATAGTTTCAGATAAACACATTGACTTGCAGATTTGAATTCGAAAACAATAAAAATTCCAAAAATCATGGAATTTTAGTTAATGAAGATACATTCCAAAAATAAAATTAAAATGTGAAATTACATGATAGCCCTTCTACTTAAAATCCCTCAATGACACATGTCCAAATCTTATTCCTTCCTAGACTTTCTAGGAAAAATAGACTTTCCACCCAACTCCTACTCAACCATACAATATTCTTTTATAACATTTGATTTTCATATGACTTTATAAAAGAAAATATTCTATAAGGTTCATGACTACTTTTCATTAAACATTTCTTTTAATATTCAAAGTCATGAATCTTCAACACTAAACCTATGTTACTCACAGGCATTTTTATGGTGACGTATTTACTTTCACATATGTTTCAGGAGCGAATGTTTGATGTGAGCGAGCTTCACTTAGGGCGACTTGGGCCTTAGCAATATAAAATCAAGAAAGTTATCGTCTTTTATGTTGTGTGTTTCGTTCGAACTAAGACAATGTAATAATTTAAACTTGTAAAACTTAACTTTATTTATCATGTGTTTTGAAACAATAATTCTGCCACACGACTCCCTGACGTTTCCGCCGCGGTTTGTTGTTTTACGCGGCCGTGGAGTGACAGAAGAGTTGGTATCAGAGCTCATGGTTATAGGGAATTAAGTTATGAGTAAAATTTTGACCTAGACTATAACCTTTCTAGGACCCTAACACAAGTTACCATGTGTTTAGATCTTAAAACAATACTATCACCTATCCTTAGGTGATTACCAAAACAAGTACACAAATCTCAATTCCATTTGAAAATCGATCATCTATCCTTAGATGATTTGTTTCTAGGCTTTATGCCTTTAAAGTTTTCAAATCTCGTCAAAGTTTGGGTTTTAATAATGTGAACACGTGTAATCTAGAAGGGTGGGTGCATGTACCCTGAGTTTTCTGTCTAAGGCTAGAGTGTTCGTACAAATCCACATAATCGGACCAGTCACTCTTACCTGGGAACTCTTGGGGTGAGTGTCCACTTATAGGCTAAAGCATGTCTTCATTATGCATTAATGACCACCTTCCATTTACTTTGATTAGTCACTGTGTGTCGTTTGTTTGTTTTAAGTAACGAATTAATGACCACCTTCCTTTGTGTTGTCGATTTTTCCAATACTCCTTTTGATTTTCCTATGTCAATCTCACACATTTTCCTTGTGTTCCTTTCTGTTAGAATGCCTCCTCGACGTGATCAAACTCAAGATGCCGCTGGCAGCCATGATCGCTCAGCAAATCGCTGTGGTACTCCCGAACCAAGTAACTCAGTTAAATCAAGCAAACAACAACAACAATAACAACGCACCGGTTCCGTGCAACTTTAAGACATTTAATTCGGCTAAACCGCTTCAGTTTTCTGGGTCAGAAGGAGCAACTGGGCTCCTACAGTGGTTCGATAGTCTCGAGAGTACGTTTCATCACGTTCAATGCCCGAATGAGTGAAAGGTTGAGTTCGCGTCAAGTGTGTTTCAGAAAAGGGCGCTTACATGGTGGAATGGTGTGATGAGAGACAGAGGTGCCGACGTGGCAATAGCTCAAACTTGGGAAGAACTTCGCGCTCTTATGATGAAAGAATTTTGTCCTCGTCATGAACTGCGGGCACTGGAAGACGAATTCCATGATCTCAAGTAAGATAGTGGAGAGCACCGTGCCTACACAGACTGATATGAAAAACTGAGCCTGCTGTATCCCACCATGGTCACGCCTTCGGTCAAGGCGATTGTGAAGTACATAGATGGTCTTCCTGATCCCGTTCAGGATATTGTCACCGGCAGCAACCCTACCACGGTTAGACAAGCCATTGAGCTAGCTGCGACCTTGACCGAGTCTCAAGTCAAGAAGGGTAAACTCCACCGCAAGGGTGACAAGAAACCATCTGACAAGACAGAGAAAAAGAAGGGAAAAAAGGCTGAAATCTCGAAGAAGTCTAGGAAGCGTAAGGCATCCAAGAATTTTGCCATTGTTGCACAAACCAATCAAGCTGCTCCTACCCAGCCAACATAGCCACCTGCCAAGAAACAGTATGTTGGTACTGCACCTCTTTGTAACAAGTGCAATTATCATCATCAACCACATCTTCAGTGTCTTCTTTGCAACAACTGTGGAAGATATGGCCATTTGGCTAACACATGTCGCTCTCCTCCTGTTCCGAATCAAGCGGCACAAAACCCTGCCCAACAGCCAGCAAATCCTGCACCACCTCCTTTTCCGCCTGGGTCTTGCTACAATTGTGGAGATTTGTCTCACTACAGGAACAAGTGCCCGAAGTTGGCTAATGCGAACCCGGCTCGTGGACGAGCATACAACATCAATGCCAATGAAGCGCGTGCAGACAACGAGGTTGTCAATGGTACGTTCTATGTTAACAACCAACTTGCTTCTATTTTTTTTTATTCGGGTTCCGACAAGAGTTTTGTATCCCTAGCTTTTAAACCTTTGCTTGCAAAGCCTAGAACAAAACTAGGAAAAACCTTGACATTAGAGTTAACCAGTGGTGAATCCTTTGTACTCGATTCCGTCATTCGAAATTGCCAGTTGAACCTCAACGATCATCTTTTTCCCATTTATCTCACGCCAATGCAACTTGGGAGTTTCGACGTTATAGTAGGGATGGATTGGTTGACCAAATACCGTGCAGAAGTGGTTTATTTTGACAAGATTGTTCGTGTACCTCTTTCGTCTGGTGATGTCTTAGAGGTTCGTGGAGAGAAACCCGCTAGTAGCCTTAAACTAATGACAAGCACCCAAGCCCAGAGATACCTAAGAAAGAATTATCTGGCTTTCTTGGCACGTGTCATAGAGGAGAAAGACAAGGGTAAAACTGTTCAAGACATCCCTGTCGTTCGTGATTATCCTGAGGTTTTTCCTGAAGACTTACCTGGTTTACCCCCAGCGCGTCAAATCGAGTTCCGTATTGACCTTGTACCTGGTGCTAATCCGATTGCTAAATCTACATACCGTTTTGCACCGTCTGAGATGCAAGAGTTATCGAAGCAGTTGCAGGAGTTATCAGACAAAGGATTTATTCATCCGAGCTTTTCCCCTTGGGGCGCGCCTGTCCTATTTGTGAAGAAGAACGATGGATCTTTCAGAATGTGTATCGATTACCGTGAGCTTAACAAACTCACCATCAAAAATTGATATCCCCTACCTCACATTGATGATCTCTTTGATTAACTTTAGGGTGCTACCTGTTTTTCAAAGATCGATCTGCGTTCCGGGTATCATCAGCTTCGTGTACTCGAAGAAGATATTCCCAAGACTGCTTTCCGCACACGATACGGTCACTATGAGTTTACTGTTATGCCTTTCGGTTTAACGAATTCTCCTGCCGTCTTCATGGACTTAATGAATAGGGTTTGTAAGACCTATTTGGATAAGTTCATCATCGTTTTCATTGATGACATCTTGATCTATTCCAAGACACGAGCAGACCACGAACAACATCTCCGTCTAACAATGGAACTCCTGAAGAAGGAACAACTTTTTGCTAAATTCTCCAAGTGTGAATTTTAGCTTAGGGAAGTTCAATTTTTGGGACATGTTGTTAACGAACAAGGTATACATGTAGATCCCGCCAAAATCAGTGCGATTAAGGATTGGGATACACCAACTACTCCTACCGAGGTTCGTTTATTTATGGGTCTCGCGGGTTATTACCGCCGCTTTATTGTAAACTTCTCAAAGATTGCGGTTCCTCTCACAGCCTTAACTCAAAAGAATAAACCTTTTGAGTTGGGACCCAAACAAGAAGAAGCTTTTCAGACCTTGAAACAAAAACTCT
Source organism: Helianthus tuberosus (assembly GCA_030545235.1). Classification (NCBI taxonomy): domain Eukaryota; kingdom Viridiplantae; phylum Streptophyta; class Magnoliopsida; order Asterales; family Asteraceae; genus Helianthus; species Helianthus tuberosus. Next base: position 118,900 of record JARYGA010021968.1, read on the forward strand.
GCGATGCTCCTGTGTTATCTTTACCTGAGGGAAACAACGACTTTGTCGTATATTGTGACGCATCAAACTTAGGCCTTGGTTGTGTTCTCATGCAAAGGAACAAAGTCATAGCCTATGCGTCAAGACAGTTGAAGATCCATGAGAAAAACTACACGACTCATGATCTTGAGTTAGGCGCCGTGGTTTTTGCTCTCAAGATTTGGAGACACTACCTTTACGGAACAAAATGTGTGGTTTTCACTGACCACAAAAGTCTCCAACACATCTTCGATCAGAAAGAACTAAAAATGAGACAACAGCGTTGGGTTGAACTCTTGAACGACTATGACTGCGAGATTCGCTACCATCCTGGTAAGGCGAATGTCATAGCCGATGCGTTAAGTCGAAAAGAAAGAGTCAAGCTTCATTGTGTTCAAGTTCGATTTGATATTCAAACCCGCATTTCTCAAGCTCAACGTACTTGTGTTTCACAGAACTTAATGGGTAAGGGATTACCATATCATCTTACGCCTCATCTTGAACTGAAGAACAATGGATTATATTATTTCAGGGAGCGTTTGTGGGTTCCAATTCAGGATAATCTCCGCACCTTGTTGATGGATGAAGCCCACAAGTCTCGTTATTCAATTCATCCTGGTACAGACAAAATGTATAAGGATCTTCGAACCCAGTATTGGTGGCCGGGAATGAAGAAAGACATTGCCTTACACGTATCCAAATGCCTTACTTGTCTAAAGGTTAAGGCGGAACATCAACATCCCTCTGGATTATTGGAACAACTAGAGATACCGGTTTGGAAATGGGAAAACATTGCCATGGATCTCATTACCAAACTACCGCGCACTCATAGAGGTCATGATGCCATTTGGGTAGTCGTTGATCGTTTGACAAAATCAGCACATTTCTTGCCAATCCGTGAGGATTTATCTGCTGACAAGCTTGCCAAGATCTATGTAGATGAGATTGTATCCCGACATGGTGTTCCTTTGAACATCATATCTGACCGAGATGCTCGATTCTCATCTCACTTTTGGAGAACCATGCAATCTGCTATTAAAACCCAACTTAACTTGAGCACAACTTATCATCCTCAAATGGATGGACAATCTGAGAGAACAATCCAGACATTGGAGGACATGCTTAGAGCTTGTGTGATCGATTTTGGTGGTAGTTGGGATTCGCATCTTCCATTGATCGAATTCTCCTACAATAATAGTTATCACTCCAGCATCAACATGGCTCCTTTCGAAGCTTTATACGGCCGAAAATGTCGTTCGCCGGTATGCTGGAATGAGATTGGTGAAGCTCAGCTCACTGGACCTGAACTCATTCTCGAAACTACAGACAAAGTCAAGAAAATTCGCGACAACCTCTTAACAGCTAGAAGCCGTCAAAAGAATTACGCGGATAGACAACGCAAGCCTTTAGAATTCCAAGTCGGTGATCTCGTCCTACTCAATGTATCTCCTTGGAAAGGTGTAATCAGAATTGGGAAGAAAGGAAAACTTGCACCACGGTATGTTGGACCATTCAAGATCGTTGAAAGAACCGGAAAAGTAGCCTACAGACTTGAGCTGCCTCCTAAACTTGGAAATGTTCATCCAACTTTCAATGTGTCCAATCTTAAAAAGTGTTTGGCTGATGAAAACCTCCAAATTCCCCTTGATGAAATTCGTGTCGACAACACGATGCACTTCGTCGAGAAACCTGTGGAGATTGTGGACCGTGAAGTTAAGAGACTCAAGCGCAAGCGCATACCGATAGTCAAAGTTCGCTGGGAATCCAAACGTGGCCCAGAGTTTACTTGGGAACGAGAGGATCAAATGAAGGTGAAATATCCACACCTTTTCCCACAAGTTTCCTCTAATTAAATTTCAGGACGAAATTTCCTAAAGTAGGGGAGACTGTGACATCTGTGTAATTTTAATCCCTGTATAATTCTGAACAACTTTGTATTTAATGAAACATGGTGTTTTTAATTTCAATAATTGTTTAATTATTTGTCACATTTACATGTATTCAATCCTTGTTCAATTCCAAACTCTCAAACCTGTTCTGAAAGTGAAATCGCAAACCGTTACATAAACGTAATCAGTTTAACGCGACGTACACTCTGGAACAATGACATAAGCTAGACATACCCTAAATACCTTTTACATAACTTAGAAATAAGTTTCGAAGGTTTCGGTATGGCAGAATCATTTTTGTTTGAACTTTAGAACTATTTGCGACAAAACTGCGAAACGAACGTTGGTGACCGCCCGGATAATATTTAAATTCCAAAAATATTCTGTTATGATTAAAATTTTATTTTAAATCATGTTCGTGTTGAAAAATAAATTAAAATGCTTAAAAACGTTATTTTTCAAGTTTAAGCGCGTAACGCGTGTTACTGCATAACACAGTGCGTATACTGCGAAACGCAGACAACGCAGCCAGTCTCGGCAACTGATATTTATTTCAGTAATAATTTGGCGAGTTTATTTTTATAGAATAATAAAAATAATTTAGAACGCCATAAACCGGGATTTAAACGCTAGATAAAATACCCGGTATCCAGTTAAATACCTGTTTTTAACCTACATATACTATATATATGAATAATATGCATACACATATGTGTGTATTCGTGTATTGAGGAGGGAGATACCACCTCTCACTCATTTTTGCCAAATGTTGCCTTTGCATGTTGCATGCAATCTTGGGAATCCATCATATCCTCCATATATTCTCTAAATCTCTACAAATCCAAGACTAAATCTTTCACCATCTAAACAATCTTCCTCTCTCTCTCTCTCTCTCTCTCTCTCTCTCTCTCTCGCTCTCTCCCAAACCGTAAACACCCACACACACCCACACATTTTCATTTTCTTTCATCATTTCTTCAAGATCTAAGTGATTCCAAGCTAGTTTCTAAAGTGTTTGAAGATCCAAGTGTGTTTTTCAAGTGATTCCAAGCATTTGCAAGCTCCCTATCATAAAAAATCTCATCAAAACCTACTAATTTTCTTAAAGGTATAAACTTACTTTAGAGATTATGTTCTTGCATTTTGATGATGATGATAGAAGTTTCTCATGGTTCTTGGATTTTTCATTAACTTGAAACTAAAAGGAAATGGGTTTTGACACAAAATAAAAATGGAAGTATATGTGTGTATATATATAACCGTATGTATGTATGTGGGTATGTATTTGAGATTTAGTTTGATTTTTGATAAATACTTATTTAGGATGTTTGCTTGCATGAACAAGATTATGTGCAAATATGTTAGAGATATAAAGAAATGATTGAATCATGAGTTATAATTTGAAATAATGTTAGTATATTGACATGTAAATGGCCGAAAATTTATTAGACATGTTTGAGAATTTTTAAGTTGTTGCATGTTCTTGAATGATAGTTAAAATGCAAGTGTTTGATGATTTGTGCATGGTCTGATGAATGTTCAATCAAATCAGTAAGTAAACATGAATAAATTACATGTTTGATGCATTTAAATTCATATGAAATGATGATATGATAAGTGTGCTTTAGATACTTGTACATAAGCATGCATGTTGATTTAAAGCTCAAGAAATGATAAAAAAAAATGATTGTATGACAAAAATGTTTTAGAACAGATTATAAACACTAAAAATAACATTATTTGGTATATTATAATGGCATGAAACTTTGTCATAGGTTTGGTAGCTTCACATGTTGTACATATAGCTTAGAAAGTTGTAAAATATGTGAAATTTGCATGATTTATGTGGTTTATGTGAGACCTGCACTATCATGAGTATAACCACTATTTTATTCAGTAAATAACATGGGTTATGTTAAAATATCAAGTCGTTACAATTTGGGATGGTTATGGTAACGTTTGATGCAAAACTATGCGGTAAAACGGTTAAAAATCGGCTTTTCGGAGGATTTTTATAAAACTGATTTAGATCAGTAACTAAACTGATATTTTTGCTATAAAAATAAGTATTTTAACTTATATTAAGTTTACTTGGTGTTTGGTTAGTCATACATGACTTCCGACGCCCAAAAACGTTACCGAATCGCTAAAATACGTGTTTTTCAACATACATAATGGGTTGTTCATGGGTAAATTTTATGTGTTACAATGTGTTATGTGATTTATAATATGTGTATGATGACATGTTAATACTTGACAAGATTATGTGTATTACGTTATTATTTGTATGTCACGTTTGAGTATATATACTACGACGCGCAAATCGTAGATATTTTGCTTATAACATGATGAGGGTCACCAATAAAATCGTTCAATTCGCAAAGTATTTAAAATATATATATGAACTCATATATATATATATAAATACACCAATATAATAAAAAATAATAACTTTTCAAGAAAATCTCAAAGTTATGTGAAAATTCTAAGTATCGGAGAAACTTAGGTATTTTTGTGGGTTTTTGATTATTAAATCGTTCTTACTTAATTTAGGACGAATAAACAATTTGAGAAATTGTGTTAACACATAAAAACGCACCCAAAGGTGAGTACATAGTTCCCCTATTTTACGTATTCAAATGTTTTTGGGGTGAAGCATATGTGCATAACTTTACTTTTCGTTTTCATGACATTATACATGTTTTGTTACATATTACATATAATAAATTATTTCAAAGACATTTTACTTGGCATATTGACTTAATATGCCTATTACATGGTTTTACAAAGACATTTTCATGACATGCTTACATTGAAAAGGACATTTGGTATGTTTAACGGAGTAGTACATTCATTAACATTGATCACGCCGCTCGGTATTATGTAATAGCGCTATAGGGCTTGACAAATCCCGTTCCCGCTTTCTAGGAATTTCGGAAGGGGAATGACCGAATCCAAATTCATTTTTGATAAACCTTGATCCTGATAAGGGTTTATCCGACAGTCTCAAGGCTTGAGTGTATGCGATAGACAAACCGTATAAATGTTCATATCGATAAAAGCAATGGTTTTCAAAACATAACTTTTGTTTATTCAAAAACCTTGTTTTGTACATGACATTTTGATTACATAAGACATTTGTTTATACATGACATTATGCATTTGGCTTGAGTTAATACTATTTATTCGCCATACAAGACATGGTTTATACTGAACATTTGACATTTGACATTGGACATTGACATTTAAACAAGACATTATTTCATGGTTATTAATAAGTGATTTAAGTAACGAGACGTGTGTAACATGATAAAAGCAAGGTGGATACACCGCCGGTACTTCCTATATATAAGTTCTTTTATTATATTGCATATCGTGGCGTTATCTAAACCGCTTCAACAAGGACAAGACATGACATATTTTATACATATTATTTTCATTTGGTATTTACTTAACCATACAATATTCTTTTATAACATTTGATTTGCATATGACTTTATAAAAGAAAATATTCTATAAGGTTCATGACTACTTTTCGTTAAACATTTCTTTTAATATTCAAAGTCATGAATCTTCAACACTAAACCTATGTTGCTCACAGGAATTTTTATGCTGACGTATTTACTTTCACATATGTTTCAAGAGCGAATGTTTGATGTGAGCGAGCTTCACTTAGGGCGACTTGGGCCTTAGCAATTTAAAATCAAGAAAGTTATCGTCTTTTATGTTGTGTGTTTCATTCGAACTAAGGCAATGTAATAATTTAAACTTGTAAAACTTAACTTTACTTATCATGTGTTTTGAAACAATAATTCTGCCACACGACTCCCCGACGTTTCCGCCGTGGTTTGTTGTTTTACGCGGTCGGGGTGTGACACAACACATGACAACCCATATATATATGGTATGGGACATGCGCCAACAACCTATCATATATATAACAACCCTCCTAAACCCTTAACATACCCTAAAAACATCCTAAAATATACCCCCTATACAAGAAACGACCCTAAAATACAATTATATTTTTAAAAATCAAATAAAAACAATAATATAGTGTTCTCGCGGGGCGCGACACCCTTAAGAGTGCGAGTCGCGGGCCACGACTACATGACACCAGGCGAGCTCGTGAGCTGCCACGTGTCCCTTGCTGTGTTGAACCTACACCGTTGATTCACCATAGCTAGGACCTACCCTCGGTCTCTCGCGGCCGCGTAAGTTAGAGAGCAAGGGCTCGCGGGCCGCGAGCTGCCATTATCCAGCCCTATAAAAGGAGGCCGAGACCTCAGTTCTCGTTGCTCAAATCTTTCTTCTCTCTCAAATATAATAGGGAAAAACTCTCGGGTATTATACCCCAAAAAAGCGAAGCTCTGCCTTGTTGTAAGTATTATAACCCCGGTTACGTATTGGTTACTCTACCCGATTGATCTAGGGCTCCGTAACGCATGTCAAGGCTCTGCCTGACTCAGTTCGTTGGAGTCTTGTCTCGGTAATATGACTAGTGGAAATTGGGTTATCTTACTAACACATGTGCATTGCTTAATTTTTAATAGATTATAACTAGGAAAGTCACCAGGAAGCTATAGTATTTTCTAAGTCAGCAATGTGAGTCATTCCCCTTTTATAAACTCTTTTAGTGAGTCATTCTCTTTTTCTACCAAACTATTTTATCATAACCTCAAGTGTTTTAAATTATGATAACAGTGATTTAGTCTATGTATTCTACAATTATTGTCGGTATGTTGGGGTGTTGTATACATTACTTGTTACTGTTCCGAATGGTAGCATGACAACAAGTCAGGATTGACAGTAGCTTGGGGATAATTGGATAGATATAAACATTGTAATCGCTCTCAATACTGTAAAATTATAATAGCTTTGTTTAATTAAACTGGGATGCAGTCGCCAGTATTTCTTGCTGATAAAAACTTTTTAAAACGCGTTTCAGGTAACTTAATGTGAAGATAATAGAAGCAAGCTAGAGAGCACTGAAGGCTTAAAGAAGTGGCTATAAAAGTTACCTAAATAGAAAGGAGTTTATATTTTCAAAAATTAGGGTTTTGTCCCTATAAATGTATTGTCAATGAACTTGGGTTTGTATCCCATCTATTATTTATAAAAGTTTGGTGTTTAAACTCTGATAAAATATTTCCTAACTACGGTCCTGATGTTTAAATTCCGCTGCCAAATTAATAAACACCGATACCACCGTCTCTGAGTAGCTCGCAGCTGATGCCCTTGGGGCAAGGGGTCGGGGGTTGTGACAAGAGTGGTATCAGAGCTACAACCACTGGTTTAAGCCACTAAGGTATTCTGCTGATGCTTAATTTTAATCAATTATGTTAGGAAATAATCTATGTGACAATGTGTTAGTTTACAGTATGAGTGAGCAAGGTACATCTAACGCTTACCGTCGATTAGCTAGTTCCCCAAAGAGTGAAGGAACCTCATCACAGCCTACTCCTTCGGGGTACTCTGCTGTTACTGAGGAAGGAATGTTTTTAAGGCGCAATCCGAGGAACCATTCCCTTCGAAAAAAGAGAGGATGGTTTAGTAGGGGAGCACATGAGAGAAGGAAGAGAATGAGGAAGTTACAACAAGAGAGAGCGTTAGCAAAAGCCAATAGAGAAGTGAATGCCCAAACCCAGGAAGCAGTTAATAGACAGTTGGCAGATTTCCATATGCTAGCCACCACCACAGCAGATCCAAACCTTGATCAAATAGCTGAACCACAACCGTTGCCATTATTTCCAACCCAACCAATGGAGTTAGAACCTAACCCAGAAAACCAATTCCCTATACCAGCGTTTGATCCCAACGAGATACCTAGAATCCCAGCACCTAATCCTTTAGAGTATGATCTGTGGGAGGAAGACAATAGGGTATACCAGGAACTAAATCCTCAGGAAGAACCAATACCAAATCCCATAGCACAGTATACCGACCTTAATCCTTTAGATCCGTTTTGGAATGACGACATGTATATTCAAAGTGTGTTAAGCAACCCATACCCATACGGAGAACCTATACCTCGATACCCTGACCTAGTGCCAGCACCACTACCACCCATGAGTGAAGAGAATGTGCAGGAACTTCGCACATATGACGAAGAGTTAGTGGAAGAAAGAAATAGGATACGACCGATAGGAGAGAAGCTCGTGTGGAAATATAACGAGCGAGAAATGCAGTACTAGATGAACGAAACCTAATATATATATATATGTGTGTGTGTGTGTGTGTGTGTGTGTGTGTGTGTAGTTTGAGAAAAAATATCAACTAAAATAGATAACCTAATACATATCGATGCATAACTACTAGTGTGTTTATTTTTCAGTAGTAATTTGTAATTGCTGCATATAGATATATAAAAAGAGTAAAGTCGCAATGTTTGACGTTTTTGATCAATTTGTTTATGTGATTGTTTGTATTAAATTTCATTCTGTGATATTAATACCTGATAATTGTTTACAATCCAGATGGACAACGAAGTAAATCAGGAAAACCAGAATAATGATAATAATGGAAACCAAGTATATAACAGTGCCATTCAACATATAGTAGCACAAGGAATTATAGATGCTATGCCATATATTATCAAGACTGTTAAAGAAGCAGAAAATAATAAAGCTGTAAGTGGAAGTAAATGACAACCTACTGAACCAAGTCACAGCGTGAACAATGGACCGCTAATCCAAGTACTTATTCCAAAAAGAAGAAGAACCAAATCATATGGTTGTTCTTACAAAGAATTCTGGTCTTGCAAACCAATAGAATTCTCTGGCAATGAAGGATCCATTGCAACCTTACGTTGGATAGAAAAGACAGAAATAGTCTTAAAAATAAGCAAATGTGCAGACGAAGATAAGAATATGTTTGCTTCTAATCTTTTTAAGAATGCAACCCTAGAGTGGTGGAATATCATTCTCCAGTCTAGAGGAAGTGACGGAGCTTATAATACGGAATGGACCGACTTTAAAGATCGAGTAAAAAAAAAATATGTCATCCTCATGAAAAAAGAACAAATAGCCAATAAGTTCTTAAATCTTAAAATGAGTTGAATAGACTGCAAATGGTACACTACCATATTCTTTGAATATGCTAGGATATTACCAACCTTAGCCTCACCAGAACCAGTTTTAATCTCCTGTTACATTTGGGGATTAATTAGTGAAATCATACATGTAGTCAAGGCAGCTAGACCACAAACCATAGAAGAAACAGTACAACTATCCAATACTTTGACTGATTAATTGGTACGTACGCAAGAAGAGAACCAGCGAAAAAACCTAGCCAAAAGGCTTACCCAAGAATTTCGTTATGGAAATACCTACCATGGAAAAGGTACAGGTTCTACTTCTTCACCTTACTGCAAGTATTGCAAAAAGAAGAACTCAGGAAAATGCTCAATATACTGCAACTTCTGTAAAATATCTGGACATAAGGAAGAATACTGTAGAAGAAACCTAGCAATAGGCTATGCTTCAATTGTGGAGAAGCTGGGCATATCAAACCGAACTGTCCAAAACTAGCTCTAGCAACAAACAGCAAAGCTACTAAGAATGCCAGAGCATTTGTTCTGACAGCTGAAGAAGCCAAGATGATTCCGGATGTGATTGCCGGTACGTTTTTAGTTAATGATATTTTTGCTAAAGTATTATTTGACTCTGGTGCAAACCAAAGTTTTATCGATACTTCTTTCTTCAAAATTTTCAATTAACCATTAACTAAACTTCAACAAGATTGTCTGGTAGAAACGGCAAATGGAGAATCCATTAAGATTAATGAAATCTTGCATGGAGCAAGAATAAAAATTCTAAACCATCATTTCTTTGCTAACCTTTACCCAATGAATCTAGCTGGATTTGATATCGTATTAGGAATGGATTGGTTGGTAGCCAATCATGCCAGTATTTTATGTGATCAAAAGTCAGCGCAATTAAGTACACCAAAGGGTGAAAAGATCACAATTAAAGGACACAAGCCAACCAGGTCCACAAATTCATCTCTGTGATGAAAGCTGCAAGCTATGCAAGGAAAGGATCACTAGTGTATATGATTTCCATAAACATTAACACTAATGGAAAAGAACTAAAAGATATTCCCGTAACATCTAAATTCTCATATGTTTTTCCAGAAGAATTACCTGGACTACCTCCAGATAGAGAGGTTGAATTCAAATTTCACCTAATACCAAGGACAACACCAATTGCCAAGGCACCTTATCGTTTAGCACCAACGAAGATGCAGGAACTGAAGAAACAATTGGACGAACTTCTGGAAAAAGGTTTCATACAGCCTAGTTCATCCCCGTGGGGAGCACCAGTCTTGTTTATCAAGAAGAAGGACGGATCGATGCGTATGTGCATTGATTATAGGGAATTGAACAAGGTTACAATTAAAAATTGGTACCCACTACCGAGATTTGATGATCTGTTCGATCAACTTCAAGGAGCTCGATTTTTTTCTAAGATCGATTTACGCTTGGGATATCATCAATTGAAAGTACAGGAAGAGGACATTCCTAAAACTGCTTTCAGAACAAGGTACAGTCATTATGAATTTACAGTCATGCCATTTGGTTTAACCAATGCCCCAGCATCATTTATGGACATGATGAACAGAATATGTAAACCATATCCAGATAAATTCATAATTGTCTTTATAGATGATATTCAAATTTACTCTAAGAGTAAAGAAGATCATGCAGAGCATTTGTTTATACTTCTAAATTTGCTGTGAAAAGAAAAGCTTTATGCTAAATTTTCAAAATGCGAATTTTGGTTACAAGAAGTGCAATTCCTTGGACACCTGATTAATCATGAAGGAATTCATGTAGATCCCACAAATCGAGGCGATTACTAAATGGAAGGTCCCTGAATAACCAGCGGAGGTGAGAAGTTTTCTTGGACTAGCAAGTTATTATAGACGATTTATTCAAGATTTTTCTAGAATAGCCATCCCCTTAACAAAACTGACTTGCAAATCAATTAAATTTGAATGGGGACCAAAACAGAAGGAAGCCTTTAGAATTCTGAAGCAAAAGTTAACCAATGCACCCATACTAGCGTTACCAGAAAGAACTTTAGACTTGATAGTCTATTGTGACGCTTCTATGTTAGGTTATGGATGTGTGTTGATGCAACGTCAAATGGTTATAGCTTATGCCTCTAGACAACTTAAGAATCATGAAGAGAATTATACAACCCATGATCTAGAGTTAGGAGCCACAATTTTTGCCCTTAAGATCTGGAGACATTATCTTTACGGTAGCAAGTTTATTGTCTTCACAGATCATAAGAGTCTGAGATATATTTTTGGGCAAAAAGAATTAAATATGAGACAGAGACACTGGATGGAGATTCTTAGTGATTATGATTGTGATATCCAGTATCATGCTGGAAAGGCTAATGTAGTAGCTGATGCTTTAAGTCGAAAGTATCATGAAAAGCCAAAACAAGTACGTTCTCTCAAGTTAAATCTGCAGATAGATTTAAATGAACAAATTAGAGAGATGCAGGAAACACTAATCAAGGATGATACTGAAAGATTAAAAGGAATGATTAAAGAATTAGAACAAGGAACAGATGGAATTTGGAGATTCCATAAGAAAAGGATTTGGATACCCAAACGAGGAAACCTACGCCACCGAATTTTAGAAGAAGCCCATAAGTCTAAGTATACGATACATCCTGTTAATGATAAGATGTATCAAGATTTAAGAAAGAATTTCTGGTGGATAGGAATGAAAAAGGATATACCATGCTTTTATCACATTACACCCGTCCTGTTATCTAAACACATACCAAAAACCAATCGTTCGTTCAATTTGTTTAACTTGTTCAAATCGTTCAGACCATTCAAATCGTTCAATCGTTTCAATCGTTCAATCGTTCAAATCATTCTCGTTATAATTGTGAAAACTACTTTTGATCGTCTCGCGGAATACATTCAAACCATCATAACTCGTCCATCGTTCAACTAGTATTAACATACCACCAAAGGGTATGTTAACAATCATCAGGTTCAGTCGTTACCCACATAACCCCCATACATAACCATGGTGGCAGTCCAATAACGGGATTTGTCAGATCCTATGGTACCATAAAATACTACTGGTTGGCTCGGCCAAAGCTAATGAATGTCATTCGTTATGTAATTACGTCCCAACAAGTTCGTTCACACTATCGAAATCGTTATGTTTAATATAAACCATAGTATTCGTTTTTGAAATCGTCGTTGAAAGCACCGAATTCGTTTAGCACATATGAATCACCCCAAAACAATTGAAAACGGAAAAATAGGGGAACTATGTACTCACATTGAATTGCAAAGTATCCTCGATTTAAATGAACATAACAAGGCCCAGGCAAACCAAGGAAATCAAGTAGTACCTAGTAATCGGATCGCTAAGTTAATAAATCGACACCTAAATTGGAGGATCGGGTAGAATGAGGTTTCGTAAACCAAATGAGTATTGGAACTCAAGTGACATGGTTTAACAAAGCCTACATTCTAAATCTGAACCTATCCTAAGTGCTTACGACCCGTTAAGGTAGTCTACGCTACTTTAACGCGTCACTCGCGCGAATGCGCGTTCGAGACGCCTAAATAGTCCTATGACAAGTATTATATGCCCTAACATGTTTAAATATGTTGCTTAATTAGTTTAAGTGATAAAATTTAAGTTACATTTGCTTAACGTTAAATTATGCATGAAAAGGGCATTTTGGTCATTTTCCTAAGGCATATAAACTACCTATCATACAACTAATTAAACTAAGTGACCATAAGGTATAACTTCGGGAGGTTATTCCCTATACAACTATGGTCACAAAATATGCTTGGTCGGATCCTAATGATCGACCAAACGGGTCGGGTTCGAAAGTCTAAGCGGTTGTCAAGACCGCTTGACTGACTACCCTATACAAGCACTAGACTAAAAGTGACGAGTTAAACATGTTAAAACATGTTTAACTAAGTTAGAAAACAAGTTTGATATCAAAACAAAGTGTTTTGATACCCGAAAATAGCTTCGTTGCAAAATAAATACGCATAAATACGCATTTTGACTGAAACTTTGACTCGTCACTTCGACTAATCAACGTGGTAATCAGTAGGTACAGTCACAAGGGGCTATAACCATCGTGATTACGCTAACGTTGCAAAGTTCAAACGAACTTTGTGTTGACCAATTCATGGTCAAAGCAGAAAGTCAAACACTGTTTGACTTTCATGCTTGAAAAGCATAAACAAGCATGAAAGAAACTTACAAAGGGTTCAAGCTTGGAAGAATTGAACTAAAACACTCAGGTATGAAGCCTTAGCTTCAATTTAGAGCTGATTAGATCAATTTGAGCAAGGAAAAAATGCAAACTTGGTGGGTATTTATAGGAAGTCTTGAGTTCTTAGGATGATTACAAGTGTTTTTGCAAGAATCAAAGCTTGATCTAAGCCATACACTTGTGGCACATAGATTACAATACAAGGGGAACTCAAAAACAAGCAAATGGTATCCCAAAACCATGGTAAAAATGCATGAAAACAGCTGTTGTGGCCAGATACAATGTTTCTGATCTGCTAGTCGGTCGCGCCCTGTGTAGACCCACACATGATCCTTCGCGGCCCGCCTAAGAACTATCAGAAGTTGACAGTTTTGACCCCTGCATGCTTATAACTTTGATTTTGATGCTTTTAAGCCATGTTAACCCCATTTCAAGGCTCTACAATAAAGTTAAAGCATAGGGAACATGAAATATGATTGAAAACATCTCGGATGTCGGTTCGTTTGGTCGTACGATCACGTTATTCGGTTAATTACGACGAAAACTCGAACGGACACGAAAACGATCCGAATTACACGACGAATGATATTTTTGCATTCCAATCACTAAAATAAAATATTTTAATGATTACAAAAATTTTTGGATGTCCGGATATGTTCAGAACGTAAGATATGCGCGTAAATGCAAACTTATGCACTTTTTGACGCTTTTAGTCCCTATTGATCAAATAAGCGTATTTTCACATAACGAACCACTAAAAGCCTATTTCTAAGCTATGAAAAGGATATTTAGGGTATGTTTAGCTTGTGATAAAGTTCTGGAATGTTCGTTACTATATGAATTGGCATACTTTCGCAGTTTGTCGCAATTAGTCCCTGCGATCGAATAAACTTGTTTTCGACACACCAAACCCTTCAAAACTTATTTCTAAGTTATATAAAGGTTATTTAAGGTATGTTAAGCCAATATCACTATTCCGGAGTGTTTTTTGCGTTAAACTGATTATGTTTACGCATCTGTTTGCATATGACTTTCCAGAAAGCGATTTAAAGCTTGAAATCGAACTAGAATCAACTCGTAAAAACATCAAACTCAAATACACATATATTGACACCAAAATACATCGTTTTATTGATAATTGATATTGTTTTACATCGTACATCTTTTACAGAGCACAAGTGTCACAGATTGAGTCTATATATTCTACAATTACTGTCGGTGTGTTGGGGTTTTGTATACATTACTTGTTACTCTTGCGAATGGTAGCATGACCACAAGTCAGGATTGACAGTACCGTGGGGGGGGGTAATTGGATAGATATAAACATTTTAATCACTCTCAATACTGTAAAGTTATAAAAGCTTGGTTTGATTAAACTAGGATGCACTCGCCAGTATTTCTTGTTGATAAAACTTTTTAAAACGCGTTTCAGGTAATTTAATGTGAAGCTAATAGAAGCCAGCTGGAGAGCACTGAAGGCTTAAAGAAGTAGCTATAAAAGTTACCTAAATAAAAAGGAGTTTATATTTTCAAAAATTAGGGTTTTATTATTGTCAATGAACTTGGGTTTTTATCCCATTTATTATTTATAAAAGTTTGGTAGCTCGCTGCCAAATTAATAAACACCGATACCACCGTCTTTGAGTAGCTCGCGGCCCCCCGCCCTTGGGGTAAGGGGTCGGGGGTTGCGACAATGTATGACACATTCACTATAATCAACTACCCACGAATGAGTCATGCGTAACATATGACTCATATGTTATAAATATGTCACGCATGACTTATGGATGACTTACAAAACACAAACACAAACTTAAAATTTTGAATAATATTTCCTAAGTACATACTCGATAACACTATCTAAACGAAAGGCGTAAGTAATAGACATTTTGTATCAACAAGGGAAACACAATTTCCGGAGATAGACCCAATGTAAATCCCTTTATAGATACAACTCATTTATGCTTCCCATTTGCTTGATTTTGATACCGAGCATTGGCCTCAACAATACGATCATGCACCTGTGCGTGGGTCTACTTTTTACATGCTTTCCTCTGCACTATCTCTTCATTTACCACAATTACTAGCAACAGAACTAGGTCTACGAGGATTACACCCATAAATCACTTCAAAGGTAGTTTTACCAGTAGTGCGACTAATAGCACATTTATAAGAAAACTTAACATAAGGAGGTACCGAGGCCCAATGCTTCGGGTGATCTTTCACTAAACTTCTAACTTCTAAGCAAGTTTCCCAAACTCTGACTAACCACTTTGTCTTCTCATCGGTTTTAAGATGGCGGGAATTACAAAACTGTAACTTAGACATGAGTCAGGGCACTCAACGTCTACAAAAAGTGACCCACAAACTTGATATCCTAGTCTGATGTAACAGTCTTAGAAACCCATGCAACTGCACAATCTCGGCAAAAAAGAGTCGAGCTACCTAACTCGCATCATTGGTGCAAGCACAAACTATAAAATAAGCCATTTTTGAAAGTGGATCGGCCACTACCATAACTGAATCCCCCTGCCGTTGCATTTTAGGTAGACTTATAACAAAATCTACATTGAATTCCTCTCAAGGAGAAATTAGGACAACTAAATGAGTATATAAACCTCAGTTCATTTCTACCCATCTGTGACTAGTAATAACTATTGTGGATTGTTCGAAGAGTCGCATCCCTCCTGAAATGACCAGATAATCCACGCGCATGACACTCCTATATGAGTGACTCTTGCATGGAACTCAAAGGAATACAAAGTTCGGATCCTCAAAATAATGGGCCCTCATACCGAGAGAACCAATGAAACCCACCCAACTCGCACGCTACGC
The DNA here is from genome assembly GCA_030545235.1 of Helianthus tuberosus. Lineage (NCBI taxonomy): Eukaryota > Viridiplantae > Streptophyta > Magnoliopsida > Asterales > Asteraceae > Helianthus > Helianthus tuberosus. The sequence continues at coordinate 134,924 of JARYGA010021968.1, forward strand.
ACATGTCCCCAAAATCTGAATAATCCTTATAGAACTCACGGAAAGTGTCAAATCCCAGAACAATGACACGTAAGGTTGCGAGCAATAAACAATGTCGAATCAAATCATGTGGCCCCTGGTTTTGTTTTCCCATTTTATGGTGGATGATAAATGAAAAATAATGCAAAAAACAACCTGTTTGGCATGTCTAGCAGTCAAGTTATGTATGCCATTATTATACTTCAATGCTTCATGATTTGAAAAGAAAACGAACTCGTTTACAAGGAGATAATGATGCCATGTGTCAAGGGACTGAAAAATGGCATAAAATTCCTTATTATGAGTAGAATACTTAAGAATGGCACGCACCTTGGCGGTGTCCATACACAACCCTTCCCCAATCAAATATCCTAAAAACAAAACTTTAGGGATTGTAAACCAAGATGTCATCAAAGTAAACAACCAATAAATTACTAATGAAGTTTCTTAAAACATGGTTCACAAGGTGCATCAGAGAGACCAAATGGCATGACCATCCATTCATATAGCCCATCACGGATCTTGAAAGTTGTCTTCCACTCGTCCCCTAGCCTCATACGAATCTTGTGATACCCACTCCTTAGATCAACTTTGGAGAAAATTTGGACACCATTCAACTAGTCAACTAGATTATCAAACTGCGGATTGGAAGACTGGTTTTTAAATGTAATTTTGTGCAAGGCATGAAAGTCAATACACATTTAATACTTTCCATGTTTCGAAAGTAGCAAGGCGGTAACCGCACATACGATTTTGCTTTTGCATATAAAACTTTTACCTAACAGTTCAAACACTTGGCGATGTAGTTCCTTGTACTACTAACTATTCATTCGGTATGATGATTTGTTCTGAATCATGAACCAAGAAACCATATCAATGTAGTGTATATCCTGAATCATACGCAACCAAGGTGGAATGTCTTCCAGGAAGACATCCTCAAACTCTTTCAGCATTGGCGCTAACTTAGAAAGAATCAGTTTGCCCTTGTCATTCAGCTCAAGCATGACAAGTGCGAAGACAAGTCCGTGACTTCATATTGTTCTTTCCACCTCACTTGGTCGAGTCATAATGGGATTTCCTCCACCCTTGGGCCATATTTAGACAAAAAATGTAAAATTAACCCCATTTTTCTTAAGGTTATACGAGTTGAGGTAACTATCATATTTACAGGGTGATCGAATTGCCACAACCTACTCAACGGGATGTGACATAGATCCATAGAGACCACCTTGCACTAGACCTCCTCAACACACCTATCTCCTCTGAGAATTGCAACAAACACCGCTTGTACATTTTAATCTTAGTTTTTATTTAGACCCAATTAAGCTGGTGTGGGTTAGGATGACTCTCAACAAATAACCCAAGCCGTTCCACTACCCATGAAGATACCATATTGTTACTACTACCTCTACCATAAGCAAAGTGCAAACTTTACCCTGAATTGTGAAATGGGTACAAACATTGTGAAATGGGTACAAAAGAGTTGATGTTTGGGATCCCTTCTTTATTCTTATCTTTTGATCTGGTTGACCCCTAACAACCCCCACGACACGGGGTTATTGGCTTGAGGGGTTCGCTCCACCACGTTGGTCGTCAGCCCTGACGTTCGCCTCCTCGCCTCCTCTAGGCGAATGACTTTACAGAGCAAGGCTTGAATAACATGATCCCTTGGATATCAGATCCTATTTCTATTACCTTGTCTGATGAATCAACGGTTCGGTTACCCTTGATGATATATTTATAAGTCACAGTTTTGTTCTCGTTACCTGGTACGGGGAATCTTAGATCACAGTCAGATCGATCTCTATGAACAACCATTTGATTAACCATTGCTCTGGTACTACTTGCTGCACGCGAAAGCGAAATCACATAGCCGACTTGGTTAATAATCAAAAGTTTAACAATGTTTAAAAAACACTTAGAAATTAAAGAAAAAAAACAAAGAAAACTACAATCCTAACAACATGATACTTAATTAAGTTTAAGCAAAAATCAAGAAATAAAACAAACTATTCTAACCCAGCCCACAGATCAATCACGTCGTCAACATGGAACCATGATTCGTGTCTAACTCTGTGAACGTGGATCATCCCAATTCTCAAGCCCAATCTTCTTTTGATCCTTCTCCTGACTTCTTGTGAACCTCATGCTCCTGCATCACAACAATTGTATGAGACTATGTTATAACTGAAATGTGAAAGTTGGGCAAAAGACAAATCACATATCTTGTATGAGTATAATTAAAGTTGATGAGTTACTTGGTTCTAAGAAGTTTGAACTTCACTTAGACATTTAGATCCTAAAAGCCGAGGTACTTAGTACTCCAAGGTATTTAGGTCCTCAAAGATGAGACGCGATGTATTCATATAATATTCTAATAATTAGTTATAGAAATGTATAAAATTTGGAGTATTGTAAATTTCTTTCTTGATTTTATTCACGGCTCATAAGACATATATATATACAACTAGTAGGCAAATATTCTGCCTAATATAAAGCCTTGACAGAAGGCAACCCAATCAACAAAAAAAAAAAAAAAAACAATTGACCAAAAACAATACACCAAAAAGACAGGAAAATCATTTCTTTCAATACTGCCTCTCAAGTTGGAGCATGCGGATCACAAATGCCCAGCTTGCCAAGTAATAACTGTAGTTGCCGAGATCCCAGCGGCTTTGTGAACAAGTCTGCGATTTGTGATTTTGTGTCAACATGCAGCGGGTCCATATCATTTGACTCGACTCGTTCTCTAACGAAGTAGCAACCCATTTCAACGTGTTTCGTTCGTTCATGGAACACCGGATTATTGGCTATGTGTTTAACAACCAAGCTATCACAAAACAATTTTGTTGCATTGTTTTGTTCAACGCCTAGTTCTTTCAAAAGCCATCGTAACCAAAGGATCTCACTAACGGTTTTTGCCATGGCTCGGTATTCGGCTTCTGCCGAGGAGCGAGACACAAACGACTGCTTCTTCCATTTCCATGATACTGGCGCCCCACCTAAGAGTAGCTGTTGGTCCCTCTTATGGGATCTGTTCGTCAGGAACTTAGGTTAATCGACTTTGACTAATGTGCGGAATCCATTTGATCAAATCACAGATGTACGACAGAGTATTCAACGATTAAACGCAGTCTGATCTTTCTATTCAACTATTATGAAAGTACAAAGGCGCCTGTAGAAGTCAGACAGTGACAGAGTTCTCTCCAGAGTCAAAAGTTCTAAATGAGATACCCGGACGGGGGTATTTATAGGCAACTCAGGAACAAGGTTAGTGCTGACCGCACGGATGACATGCTGTCCGAACGAATGGCATGTTGTCCGAACGGATGACATGTTGTCCGAGCGGATGAGAGCTGTCCGATCGGATGGCCCATCCGATCAGGTGACACTGGTCAACAAAGTCAACACTTTACAAAACAGTCCCGTTTCCTGAGTTGTCGTTCTTTCTAGCATACATACATTACATAATTGTTTACGAAGGACACAAATATACAAAACATTACTAAATGCTGACGGAAGCTACAGACGTATACACTAACAGACTCCCCCTCGGATGTAGCTGCAGTTCCTTCCAGCATAGTCTTTAATTCTTCCTGTTGCGCCTTCGTTCTCGCGCTCTCTATCTTCTCTTTTCTGCTTTTTCATCTAACATTCTTTTCCTTATATGCCTTCCTTCCTCGATCCACCATTTCCTGTAAACAGGATCACCATCACGCTTCCGATCCCATTTGGGAATCTTGTTCTCTTCTTTCTCGATCGGTGTTTGATCTGTTGGTGGCACGATACCCATCTTGCGCTTTCCCAGCTCAGCTGCTCTTTCAGCAATAGCCTTTGATCTTTGTTCACGTTTATACTTTTTCAGAAACTCATCAATCTCAAGATCTCTCCATTTTGTCTTCCAATACCTTCCTGAGTTGATGTCTTGGGAAAAGCACACATCCACTACTGTTTGATACTGCATTGCTTGTACTTTGTCTCTCTTTTCATAAACAATCTTGTTGAGGAATAGGCGGTCAATATCTTTCTTTGAGCAATTTACTAGCCACAATTGACTTGTCATACAACGAAATTACCGCTTCAGCTGTTGATTCATTGTAGAACCAGCCTTCAAACAAATCATGAAAATCCTGCTCAATAGCTCTGAGAGGCATATTCTTCAAACATCTCGGAGGCTTGACATCTAACGTTATGTCTTTCTTTCCATTCTCCAACATTATGACAATTTGTTTTGGTCGTTGAGGCTCCCAGTCAGGATATCCAACCTTGGCCTGCTGCTTTATGTAATCCCACAAATGTTGATCATGTTGTTTCACCTCCGGTCCATAATAGAACTGCTTAATGTTCTTTGTCTTTACCAACTCATCTACATCCCACCACGTGAGGGTTTTGATATCTGCCAAAAACTCGAAGTACTGTACACCCTCTTCCCGTCTAATAGCGTAGACCTGCAAATCTTCCAGATAACCCCATGATAAGATATCACCCCATGAGAGATCTTTGTTATGAGTGAAGTACTGAAGTTCCCTAAAGTGTCTTTCGCTCTTTAGGCATAACTTTAAACCACTTTTTTCTTTCTTCAGCTAATTTCTCTCTTGGGATGGTTTCTGGAATACCTTCACTTGAGACTTTTTCCACAATCTTTCTCCTGATTTCATCTTCATTACGATCTTTGAACATTTCCGCAAAAGAAGGAAATGTCTCATCAACTCTAGAATATTGAAAATCAGTTTCTTCATCCGATGAATCTGAAGCATCTTCAACAATTACATCATTGTAGTGATCAGCTTCATGAGCATACCTAGGTTCAAATACATCTTCAGATGACTGAGGTATCTCATCTTCAATATCAAACTTTAATTTTCCATCATTCAAACCCAATTCCTCCAACATCTCTTCTCTTGACCTCCTAACCTCAATCTCCTCCTCATGTCTAGCATGTAAGTAAATAACAGTTGGATTTGTGAGGAATACCTGGTCAACGTGCTGTTTTCCAGATGTAGAAGTTTCTTGCTAATCATCATCTTCTTGTTCATTGATCTGATCATTCAGAAACTCTTCAATTTTCTGTTCAACAATAGGATTCTCAACCAGCAATCCCGATGCACCTTGATCATCATCATCATTCTTCTTATCATCATCATCATCTTTCTGATCAGACTTGTCATCATCATTATTTTCATCTTCATCTTCTTCGTCATCACCAAGAATCACCAGATCAGAATCACTATCAACAACTTCTCCACGAGCTCTCTTTGCTTCTTTTTTCCTTTCTTCAATTTTGACTTGGCGAACAATCTCTTTTAAGCTGTAGGGCACAGTAGATGGTCTTCCAACAAGAACAAACTGTTGTGTCTTCCATTCTAACAACAACATTTATTTTGCCTTTCTTTTCTTTTGGATAGCAGCAACTCGACGAATAACTTCATCAGGATCAAAGGATAGAGAAGACTCACCAACCAACATGAAGTCTTGATCTTGTTCATTGTTAACATCTTCAGCATCTTGTTCATGAACATCCTCAACATCTTGTTCTTGAGCATTTTCACCATCTTGTTCTTGAACATTTTCAACATCAATCATTTCAACCTCAACTTGGTTTGATGACCCACCGACTTCTTGAATTTCTTCAATAACACTTTTGTTCTTTTGAGTAGCTTCTTCAGCCAGTCATCTTTCTCGTTCAATTCTTCTTTCCTCAGCTCTTTTTACTTCAATCTCATTGAAGGCAGCATGAACATCCATCTTCAGGTGACTTTCCATGACAGAATATAACATGTGTAGTTGTTCATCTTTTACTACTTTATCATCTTTCATGGCTTCCATTTCTAACTTCATCACCTTCATTTCATTCATTGAAGCTTCACTCATTTCACTAAGAAGCTGATTAAGTGTCTGATTCACATCTTGAAGATTCTTTATCTTCACATTCAATGTAGCAATCTCAGCTGTCAAGAGTTCGAACACTTTAGAGTGATTATGAACATCCTCCTTCATTTTCTTTATTGTCTCCTCTTGACAAGATCAGCAACTTTCTTCAGTAATTCTTTTACTGCTTCATTGTTGAACATGTCGTAATCATCTTCTGGAATATCTTCGGTAAATACTCCAGTTGCAGGTGGAAGACTTCCAAACAGATTATCAAAGGCTTCATTCTTGGGTAGAGAGGATCCAGGTTGATCTTGTGGAGGTGGTGGTGGAGGTGTAGCAGCTTTATACCCCATGATTTCAACGTAATCATCATCACCTTTCTTCTTTTGAGCCACAACTTCAGGTACTTTAACACTTTGCACCTCTGGTTCCTGAACCTTTGATGTTTCAACATGCTTTTTACCTTTGCTGCCTTGATCCTTTTGTACTTTAGCATCACCTTTCTTTGCTCGGACTCTTCTTGGAATAACCCCAGCTTGAACAGCTTTACGTTTCCCTCTTTGTTTCTTTGACTCATCAGGTTCATAGGTAGAGTCTTCTTCGTCCGATGCTTTTTGTTTCTTGGTAGGCTTTTTCTTCAGTTGAGCTTTACCTCTGCCAAGTGTTGTTGGGTCGAGCTCTGACTTTGACTCAGTAGTCTCAGAATCATCTTCACTTGAATCATCTTGTGCAACACCCTCAGGTTCTGTAACTTTGATACCTTCAGTTTGAACGCTTGAGCTTTGTTCTTTCTGTGCAGCAACTTCCTCATTACTTTTAAGAAAGCTTTCAAGTGAATGTTTCAATAATCCAGCTCCTTGTTGAATAATTTCGGATGGTTCCAGCACTGTTTCATCTGTTAACCTCTGTTGTGGTTCTGCAGACGTCTCCTTTATCACAATCTTAGGAACTGGTTCCTTTGGAATAGGAACTGCAGGGGATGTCTTGGGAGTTCTCTTCCTTTTTCCTTCTCAACCCACCATCTTGTATTCTTCTCTTTTAGCTCACTCATCTTTACATCTTCATTATCTGAATCACTATATGCTGGTCTGCTGATTCTGCATATCATCCCTTTCGCTCCTGGATTGGGACCCTTAATTAGTCTACTTAAAGTTTCTGCTGACATGTGCCTCAGACCTAAAATATCATTATATCTCTTCTCAAGGTCCTTGAACTGATCATCAATCAACATTTGTACAAAGCGAGGATACATGATGTACTTCTTGTTTTCAGCTTTTGTATTCTCAGTCATGTAATCAAATATCACTTGAGAAACATTGTATGGCCTATTCAAAACGAGGCAAGTGATAATCTTCATGATGTAGTCCGATGTTTCATCATATGCACCCTTCCTGTGCGATAACGCATGAACAACACAATGTACTAAAAACTTGTAAGCATGACTGAAGCTTGTTTTTAAGATTCTTCCATTTAAGTGTCCTGAGAATCCCATTCTGCACCATAATCCTTTAGCTAGACGTTCGGGAATAATAGTTGGATCATCATCAGAATCACCTAAATTTAACACACGTCTCACATCACCAACTTTTATCTTAATCTCCAAATCCACATTCTTTCCATTCTCATCTCTCTTTGTTACTATAGAGTAGATCGTCTTATCTTCCTCTTCGTATCTTGCAGAGTTCCAAAATCGTCTGACATGTGATTCGTAGACTATGGTTTTCTCAGTTAGTGCCTTAGCAATCCTGCTTTCCTTCAAGCATTTTGCAATATCTTCAACTACAGTTTTTTCTGTATATTCCTTTTCTAACAGACAGTAGATGTTATGCGTTTTCTCCGAGTCCTGCAGAAAAATTTGACAAATAATAAAGATCTTGAAATTTTTCAAAATTTTTCTATCTCTGAAGATCTCACCATACATAGTGTAGTGACTCGGATGGCTATCCGACCGGGTTGTCATTTGACCGGATTGCCTTTTGAAAATTAAGACCTCATAATTCAACAGTCTGATGCCTGTCCGACCGGATTGCCATGCCATGAATGTACAAATTTTCAAAATATAAAAATGTTAATGACTTTGTTGTCCGGTCGGATAACTATCCGATCGGATCATCACTCGAGGTATGTGAATGCATTGCTTGTCCGCTCGGATTGCTATCCGACCGGATTGCCACTCGAGCCAAGTGAATGAATTGGTTGTCCACTCGGATGGCTATCCGACCGAATTTCCACTCGAGTGAAGTAAATGAATTGGTTGTCCGCTAGGATTGCTATCCGCCCGGATTTCCACTCGAGTCAAGTGAATGAATTGGTTGTCCGCTCGGATTGCTATCCGACCGGATTGCCAAATTATTCAAAGCATATTGACAACTAAAAGGCACAGATTTCAAGAAACAAGCTATGAGACGGATGGACACTCGGTCGGATTGCTATCCGACCAGATTGCCACACACATGAATAACAGTTAAGAACATTGATGAACACCAAAAAAATTTCTAAGGCAAAACATCAAATTGAACTTAGATCTACGTAGAGAATCTAAGTGCGATCAAAACCCTATGTTCAATGATGTCTAACTCGTCCTAATCAGGGTTTAATTTGACAAAAACACCTCCGAAAGCCGACTTGTTCAAACATCAGATCTACACAATTTAAACATGTTATGGCACAAATTGATCCGGTA